>JAJIBD010032689.1:0-43581 GCA_021461705.1 Cryptotis parvus | reverse complement strand
TTTATTGACAAATCAAAAGTTTGTTGGAATCTCTTTCCCCGCTTCCCAACAGAACACGAGGGGCTACGGACGGCGAGCCTGTGTTTGTGTAGGTTATGGAGTCCCAAGAGGCTGTGTGTCCTTTCACATATGGTACAGGAAAGAGCTCGTTATGCGTGTGGAATTAATATGGACCATGATTGATTTCGGATGCACGCTGTTTGCACTGGTGTCGGCCAACGTCTATATTTAATTAAACAATCATTACAGTCGCCTGCTCTGTGCATTGCACTGATGGCGGGGGGAGAGGCTTTGCAAAGGCTGAGTTTTATCCCCTCATGATATTGGTGCTGTCCTGAGCCTGGGGGGAGAGGTGAGACTTTTTGATTTCCAGCCTGGGGAGTTGGTGCCCAGTGGAAGGGGGTCCTTGGAAGTGCCCCTCCTGAGTTTAGAATCTCCGTGCTCATGAGAGAAGGAAACCAAGAGAGCTTTCCTCTCTGCGGAGCGCGAAGCACTGGTGCGAAAGGCCCACGCTCACTTTCTCTTCCTGCTGCGCCACTTTCCCTCGTGGAAACCTCCCGGCAGCAGATGGCTCTGAGACTGACTCACCTGCTCTGCCAGGTGTCCTCACCCACCCTATGTATAAATATTTGTCTCAGTTCTTCCTTTCTCTGAAAAAAAAATCATCCTGTTTTGGTGTGTATCAGCAGATCCAGAGCCAAACAGCTAGGGGAAAGGCTTTTTTCCTGCTTCCTTTGGGCTGTTGTGTGGAAGGTTTCCGGGCTCTTGTACTGGGTGGGGAAGAAGAAAGAGCTCTCCTGAGCTCAAAGCAGGCTGGCCCCAGGCATGGAATAAAAAAAAAAAATAAATAAATAAACAGAAAATAAATAAATAAAAAAAAATAAATAAATAAACAGAAAACCAGCAGGACAGTTCTACTGTTCAAGAAGGGAGACATTCATGACATCGGCAACTATCGCCCCATCTGCCTGTTGTCTGTCATCTACAAGCTGTTTACACGAGTCATCCTGAACAGGATTAGCAGAACACTAGATGAAGGTCAACCATGTGAGCAAGCAGGTTTCCGGAAAGGATTCAGCACAATCGACCATATCCACACAGTAACCAAGCTCATTGAGGTTTGTAGGGAGTACAAGATGCCGCTCTGTCTCACGTTCATTGATTTACAGAAAGCCTTTGATTCTGTGGAAACTGAAGCAGTCATCGAAGCCCTAGTCAAACAGGGTGTTCAAACCCAATACATCAAGATCCTTCGTGAGCTGTATTATGGATTCACCACCAGGATCTCACCATTCTACAAAGAAGTGATCATTGATGTCAAAAGAGGGGTTCGACAGGGTGATACCATCTCACCAAAACTCTTCAGTGCCACCCTCGAGAACATCATGAGACAATTAGAATGGGAAGGAATGGGAGTGAAGATAGATGGTCGGCAACTACACCACCTCCGCTTCGCTGATGACATCGTTCTAATAACACCAAACATTAGCCAAGCGGCACAAATGCTGGCTGACTTTGACCGAGAATGTGGAAAGGTAGGTCTACAGCTGAATCTGAAGAAAACTATGTTCATGAGAAATGAACTAGTTCCAGAGGCCCCATTCTCTCTCAATGGAACAAACATCTCTGAATGCAGCAGTTATGTGTACCTAGGTCGAGAAGTCAACATGATGAATGACCTAAAACCTGAGCTGCGCAGGAGGAAGAGAGGCGGCATGGAATGCCTTCAAAGGCATTGAAGAAATAGCTAAAAGGACAAAGAACCTCCGGCTCCGGGCACATCTCTTCGACTCCACCGTTCTCCCTGCATTAACATACGCCTCAGAGACCTGGGCCCTATGAAAGCAGGATGAGAATGCTATTCGGGTCTCCCAGAGAGGCATCGAAAGAGCTATGCTTGGAATATCACGTCTCACTCAAGTGAGAGAAGGAATCCGGAGTTCTGACCTCCGTCGCTATTCCAGAATCAGGGACGCTGTCTCGTTTGCCAAGGCATCGAAAATCAGATGGGCTGGACATGTAATGCGATTTGGAGACAACCGCTGGACTAGAGCCGTTACCGACTGGATCCCACGGGATGTCAAAAGATCACGTGGCCGCCCACCTACAAGATGGTCAGACTTCCTTGTTAAGACCCTGAAGGAACGGTTTGAGGCTCTTCATATTCCTGAATCAACCAGATGCCATTGGGCTACATTGGCACGTGATAGGGTCCAATGGAAATGTTACTGGCGCCCGCTCGAGCAAATCGATGAGTAACGGGATTCAAGTGATCAAGTGATCAAATAAACAGCAACACAACAGATGACCTGTTATCTCTCCCTGGGTCTCACGGCTCCTCTGGGCCTGAGCATCCCTCCAGCGTGACTGTTTCCCCTGGGAGTCATTTCACGCTCGTGTTTCCTGTGCGCTGACAGGGTTTTTGAAATCACGCCGACTTGGATGGGAATCACAGCCCCGTCCACCCGACCGGCCTCAGATCTCCAGCAAGCTGCTGGATCCCCCCGGCGCCCTCAGCTCACTGGCTCGTGAGAGGTGCGAGAGCCGGGGCGGAAGTGCCACGGGCCTTGCTGCCTTCCCCTCACATCACCTGCCTGGGCGCAGACCGCAAGCGCTGTGCGGCTCGGCCACCCCAAGGGCTGTGTTCTCCGGCTGCCTCTCTCTGGCAAGGTGAGCGGAAGTGGGCGTTGGGGACCCCAGCCGCCTGGCGCTTTGATCGTGGATCTTGCAGGATGAATGGAATTGGAGGACGGTGGCGCGCCTGCTGGACCCGGACAGCTGTGGTTACAGGAGGCAGTATCCCAGCAGCACCGGGGTTAGGATTCAAAACCCAGCAAGAAAACCACACACACACACACACACACACACGCACGCCCGCACGCACGCACGCACGCACGCGACGCACGCACGCAGAGCGTGGGGTCCTAATGAGAGTCCAGCATAGGACCTGCCCTTTGCGTGCTGCTGACCCAGGTTAGATCCCGACCTGACGATGTGGTCGGAATTCCAGCCAGGAATTAGAGGCTTGAGATCCCCTCACCTTGGATGGTATGAACCGAGTTTGTTTAATTATTGGTGATAAGTAAAAGTCTTTTGGAGCTGTGCTGAACTACTGGATTTTGCCCTTTCCCAACCAGTTTTCAAGGTAAAGGGAACTAGTTTGCTTGTTTATTGCCGGGGCTCTCAGGCATCCCTGGCATCACCGCCAGGAGGAGTTCCTGAACACAACCAGGTGTGCCCAACCCCTCGAAAAACTAAATAATGAACACCCATAAACGCAGTGGGCTTTAGTAGGCTCCATCCTGTCAATTGATATTCCAGTCATAAATACTTCCTGATCCCCATCAAGATCCCATGTCTAGTAAAGGCGAGGCGCTCGCTGTTGCATTGATTTTTGTTGCTGCTGTTGATGGTGGTGGTGATTTTTGAGCCGCTCCTGGTGGTGCTCAAGGCTTACTCCTGGCTCTGTCCTCAGGGATCACTCTTGGAGCCCTCACCCCCACTCCCGGGACCACGTCCAGTGCTGGGGATTGAACCTGGGTCAGCAGCCTGCAGAGGCAGTCACTGGCCCCCCACCCTCAGCTTTTGGCTTTCATGTGGATGTTTGTCTGGAAGCAGTTTGGGGTATAGAGAAAACTAACTACACCAGCGGTTACCAGAGAGTTTCATGCCTTCTGCATGAAGTATTGCCATGAAATAGATTTGTCCCTGGAGCATTATCCCGCCTCATTTCCTGTTTAGCGGTGACTCTGTGGGAGAGACAGAGCCTGTGGAGTGTGGAGGCCCGCCCCAGCTCCCTCACAGGTCCCATTCAGCTCCCTGAGCCTGCAAAGCTGAAGGGACCCCAAAAAAGAAGGTGGCTGGACTTGGGCCAGCTTGAGCTCTGCACTGGACCATCTGGTAGATCGTCAGATGGACCATGAGGCCTCTCGGGGGCCGTCATGGTGTTTTTTCTGATAATAGTCATGATCCCTCGGCATTGCATCTGGAAGTGAAACAAGTTATTGACAGGCACTCAGGCTCATCAGCAGCTGCAGTACTGCCTAAAGCTCAGGGGTCACACTCCATGTCTCCGAGACTCTGGGCTCATCTGGAAACAGGCATTGCCGTAGCCAACTTTCAGACTGAGCAGTGAGACTCAGCTCACTCCGAAACGCACCTCTGTACCTGGGCGATCTCTCTCCGCTCTCCAGATCCTATCTCTGTGTTCTCTCTCTCTCTCTCTCTCTCTCTCTCTCTCTCTCTCTCTCTCTGGGACATCTCTCTATTCTATCTCTCTCCGTTCTCCATCTCCTGTCTCTGTTCTCTCTATGGTACATCTCTCTATTCTGTCTGTCTCTGCTCTCCAGCTCCTGTCTCTGTGTTCTCTCTCTATGGTAACGCTCTCTATTCTTTCTCTCTCCATTCTACATCCCCTACATCTCTCTATTCTATCTCTCTTCATCTCTCTCCATCTCTTTTTACTCTACATCTCTCTATATTCCTAATTATTTTTCAAAGGAAGGATGGAAGCTGATAGAACCAGAGATGTGATATGTTAATTTAGGTTTCTCACGGACTTCTGGGTCTTGCTAGCTACAAGATGAACGTCACCATCTTGTCTTAACTCTCATTACAAAACACAGCGCTGTTGGCACTTGGGCTGTTCAGATGCCTCATTAGAATGCTGTCGAGTCTCCTGCCTGTTGCGCGCCATTTGCCGGTTCTCTTCCAGAGAACCCGTGGAAGCATCCCCACGTATGTATGGAGAATCAGGGAAACATCTTCGTATCTATGAATTTGTGAAACTCCTCACATCTGTACAGAGAATCTGTGAAATATCCTCATATCTGTGTGGAGATTCTGTGAAATACCTTCACATCTGTGTGGAGAATCCATGAAACATCCTCATCTGTGTGGAGAATCCATGAAACACTCTCACATCTGTGTGGTGAATCCGTGAAAAATCCTCACATCTGTGTAGAGAATCTGTGAAACACCCTCACATCTATGTGGATGTGGAAACACTCTCACATCTGTGTGGAGATTTCATGAAAAAACCCTCACATTTGTGTGGAGAATCCATGAAACACCCTCGCATCTATGTGGAGAATCCATGAAACACTCTCACATCTGTGTTGAGAATCTGTGAAATACCTTCACATCTGTGTTGAGAATCTATGAAACATCCTCACATCTGTGTGGAGAATCTGTGATACATCCTCACATCTGTGTGGAGAATTTGTGAAACACTCACATCTGTGTGAAGAATCTGAAACATCCTCACATCTATGTGGAGAATCCGTGAAACACTCACATCTGTGTAGTGAATCCGTGAAACATCCTCACATCTGTGTGGAGAACCCCGTGAAACATCCTCACATCTGTGTGAAGAATCTGAAACATCCTCACATCTATGTGGAGAATCCGGTGAAACACTCACATCTGTGTGGTGAATTCATGAAACACCCTCACATTTGTGTGGAGAATCCATGAAACGTCCTCACATCTGTGTGGAGAATCCTTGAAACATCTTCACATCTGTATGGAGAATCTGTGAAACATCTTCACATTTGTGTGGAGAATCCGTGAAACACCCTCACATCTGTATGGTGACTGTAATTGTGTAGCATGTAACCATCATTCTCGAAGTCACTTGGTCTGAGAAACCTTTTTCAGAAGATCTTTGAGGGGCTCAGGTGGACAGTCCGAGCTATAGTTCTCACAGATTCAACCTGTGTTTGGAACTTCTTGTTGGCGTTGTTGTTTTCTCTTTCACTTGATCAGAAACTTGACTGGAAGGGAGGGGGAGCTGACCCCGCCATGGTCCTGTAACCGCACGGCCTCAGGTGGGGACCGCTGGGGTTCTTGCAGGCAGGAGAGGAAGCCAAGGACAGGCTGTGGGCAGTCTCAGAGGCAGTGCCCGGGAGAGCCAGTGAACTGAGGGCGCTTGCTGGTTCTGGGCACCAATTCTCATGCGTTTTTATTTCATTTTAAAGCAACATTACAGTACAAAAGAAAAAAATCCAAGTGTACCAATTCTCAGGCTGGTATGCCTGTCTGGAAGTTTTTGTTTTTCTCTCAAGTCATACGTGTTGGTGTTTAGTGACTGTCGTCGCTGGGGATGGGCTCGCGTCCGCTTCTGTCTGCTCACACCGGCCCTTCTGCCAGGGACTCGCTCACCCGTCCGATTCCGTCGACTTTTCTGACCAGGTCTAGGCGGGCTGCTCCGTCCGCGCCTGAGTCCTTGTCTGAGTCCCACCCAGTGTTCCGCTTCCTGGAGTCTGGTCTGGATTGTATAGCCCCACAGCCCGACCCCTCGCCAGGAGCTACTCTCGCAGCAGCCCCCTTCTTCCTGGTCAAGGAAATGTGTCGCAGTCATCTGACGTCTTGGAACAGTCCAGAACCACTGGCTGCATAGAGCTGGCACTGGCGAGGCCTGGACGTGGTTTCTTCTGGCTCCCCACAGTGGCGCTGGGCATGACTGTGGTGCTGAGTCCTCACCTGTGCCCCAACCCCAGGCATCCAGGCTAACCCACGTGCTGTGGGGGGCCACGCCTCCACGGGATTTCCTCACAGTTGCATTCCGAAAGCCACGGCCAACGAATCATACGCCCTCTTGTTCTGGATCCGGTCCAAAGGAAGCCCGTCCACTGAACACGCACAGTCAGTCAGTACCTGGTGGCCCTTTACCTGCCTCGAGCACTGCTGTCCTCTGGACGAAGTTCCCCTGGATCTGGTAGAGCTGGACTTCCTCGCTTTTGAGAGAGAGAGAGAGAGAGAGAGAGAGAGAGAGAGAGAGAGAGAGAGAGAGAGAGAGAGAGAGAGAGAGAGAGAGAGAGAGAGAGAGAGAGAGAGAGAGAGAAGTGTTCTGTGTGTCCTGCATCCCGCCACAGTGTGGCCTGATCACGGCAGAATGCGCTTTCTTCGTGGTCGGGTTGGCTCTCTCCAATTTGCCGTTCTGTGTAGACTGACACATCAGATTGACAGTCCTGATTATTTTTTTTTTCTTTAAATAAAAGTCTTCACTTCTCTAGTCTGCAAAATGTGAAATAATTGATAACTAGCATGAACCGGTTTTTGTGGAAGCCACGCAGCATTATAACGCTGGCTTCCGGCATGCATCATTCTAATGAACAGCACTGTGGACTCCGGGAACGCGCGCTCTGATTAGTTCCATGTAGTGAATAACATTGAGCAACTCACAGTGGGGCTTCAGTGGAAGGTTTCCGTTGCTTCACCAGTCTGGGAGCCGGATGGCTACTCCTGCCTTTGAACAACGCCTAGTTCACTTGGGTTTGATTGTGGGTATTTGGCCCAGGGGAGCTAGAGCGCTGTAATTAAAAGGTCCAGATCTTGTCTTTCACTTAACTCGCGCTGCATGCAGGATATCGGGAATTAAAAACTCGGGCCGCCGTGTCACTCACCTCCCCTTCCTTGCCAGCCCCCACCCCCCCAAAGCTAGAGGCAAACTCCAACTCTTCATGGTTTTCCGCTATGAACTTGGACGCCTTCGTGAAGGTGAAGCAGGTGGTGGAATAAGGCAGTGCTAAGTGCTGTGGGTCTGGGGTCTCAGCGCTCAGCGGCTTCCTGGTGCCAGGTGGGCCCTGAGTCCTGCCTAGGAGACAGGGAAAGTGCTGGGCAAGTGATCACTGATTCTGGGACTGTTACTGCCTCGTGGGCCCATCGCTCTTGGGTCCAAACGAACCTAACAGGTCGCTCTACCATCTACCCTCCTGCAGGCAAAGACTGGGCCTTCCGCCTGCATTCCCTGGGTCTGTCTGTAGACACACTCGGTAGCCACTTCCGGCTGGGCAGAGAAATGGATGCATATTCCTGCTGGCGGCAGGAACACGCTTGGCAACACTCCGGCCCCACAAAGCAGAGGACGAGAGTTGGGAAGACGATTCTGCAGTTGTAACTCAAACGCTCCCCTCATACTACGGAGGTGGGAAAAAGAGGCTGATGAATAATTTTGGTAAAATCTCTAGATCCGTGATATGAGAGCAGTTGTACTGATAACATACCTGTATGTTATACTGATAATACAGCTTCTCGGTGTTCATTGCTGGGGAGAAGGTTGAGGTGAAGAAAAATGAATATTCAGGATTTATTACTGTCATCATTATTAAGCCACTTAAAATTATATCTGATTAATTAGATATTGTGAACATTAAAAATGCTTGCAAGGTCTAATTAAAAATTGGGGGCAGGGGTATAAAATGACAAAAGACACGGTTTGGCTCGGAATGAGATTGATCTCCAAAGCGACTTCTAGGACTTGCTGTTAGATACAGACTTTAGGTTTGCCTAAGATGTGTGCAGACATGAAACACGCTCTATCTCCTCTGAAAATATCCTAAATGCTATGACATTAGCCACTTGCTTATAATTAAAGTATGTTGCCATTTCACCAAGCTTTCATTTACAGGAGAAAGTGCAAATTCCATTCCCCTTGAACTTTAGCTACTTCCAACTTATTTTTTCTTTGTTCTTTTCTTTAAAGCTTGCAACAAACGCATCCCCATATGCTTATATTAGTTAATCTAGTATTAAACATATTGGCTGTGCAAAATGTTGGCATCCATTAATAAATGTTTTCATTTTTTCATTCTCCCTCTTTTTTTTTAACTTTCGATTCTTCTTTTTGACTACATAAGCAACAGCTGTCTCGCTGCCTGCACAAGTCTGGATCTAATGCCTCTACAGAAATCTAGGTCAGAACTCTTGGAATGCATGAATATCAAACAGAGTTTTCAAAACAGCAAAATGAATACGTCTTTAACGGGTGACATTTTCCTGTAACATATGGCTGGAAGCTCAGGGACGGGATGCTTTTTTTGATGAATATGTTCTATCAGAAACGAAGGGATGGCGCTCGGCTTTTTGCCTCCTTCTGCTTCACTTATGAAATGATAATGCAGACGCAAGGGACAGTGATCACAAGCGCCCACCTGCAAGCCCTAGCCTCAAGACACCGTGTCCCCGTCCAGGGAGTTGCTTTGACCCCGGTGGAGTTTGGGCTTAGGCGCCGACATACCTGTTGGAGCAGGTGTCTTTCTCGGGCAAAGTTGGGTCGGTGGTGGAGTGTTTGAAAACCTGAACCCCAAAGTAATATGCACCAAACAGAAAAATGGGGAGGGGCGTTTGTTCACACGAAGAGGAACCGAAAGGTCCAACCAGCAAAACGCTGAGCCAAATTCCTTGTCAGACATCGGTATCCAGGCGGGCGTTGCCATCTATGACAGAGCTAGGCAGAGTAGCCCCAAGGAGAGAGACTTCCTCCCTAATCCTGGGCCTGCCACCAGCGAGCCACTTGGGACAAGCCCGTCTTCCCTCTCTGTGATTTCGCTCTTCAGCTGGGTCACAGGAGAAGCCGGGGTTCGTATTTGGGTCCCAGCAGCCACACCTTTGGTGTTCTTGATGGTGTTTGCTGGGTCCCATCACGTGTGAGCAGCAGCGAGAGAACAATTTGTGGTTTCTCGTTCCTCGACCGGAGACTTATTCCCTGAGAGGAGCAGTTGTCCGGCAGCCTCGCTCTGCCCGCCAGTTTAAGGCGCAGTCAGGCCGGGAGTAGCTGGGGCCCCCCCCCTCTCCCTCCTCCGCCCTTCAGGGTGGCACCTCCACCTCGGGCTGGACATCCAGCCAGAGACCCGCTGGAATAAGGGGCCGAGAGAGTGTTGGTAAGGGAGAGGGCAGTGTCGGAAGCGGCATGGTCACTCTCGTTTCGCGGGAGCGCCTGGGCACCGTGTTCCAGTGGGGGTAAGTGCACTATCCGCTGCTTGGCTCCGTCTCTGGCTTTCGTGTCGGAACAGCTGACTGCCCCAGGGAGTGAGCTCCAGAGTGGGAGAAGGGCCGCTACCTTCAGAGGCTGAGCACAAGTGGGTGTCCTTGGAATCATGCTAGGAGCCCACAAGTGCAGCCTCTTCTTCTTGTTCCAGACACCCTGTTTCCTAGTTTTCTTTTCGTACACTCCCATTGCCATGGGAGTGGGGGGGTGGTTCATCAGGGAGACCCAGGAACATGCACACGTGTGTTTGTACATGTATGGGCTTTCCTCTTTATTAAAATGTATGGTACGTATAGCAAAAGCACGTTTTAAAGAAAAGAGTGGCCTACAAAGCATCTCTTAATAGGAATGTGGAATTTGGATCCACCAACCTTGCAAGCAAGTCCATTTATTTATTTATCTATTATTCATTTATTTATTTATCTATCTATTTATTTATTTATTTATTTATTTATTTATTTATTTATTTATTTATCTATATCCTGGAGCAAGCAGGTGCCCTTGGGCTCTACTTTGCATGAGACAGGTCATATGGAGATGTTACTGGTGCTCGCTCGAGCAAATCAATGATGAACGGGAAGACAGTGATACAGTGATGCAGTGATCTATTTATTTATTTATTTGTTTGTTTATTTATCTCATCTATCTGTCTGTCTATCTATTTACTTATTAATTAATTTATAATTTCGGGGGTCGTTTTGGGTCATGCTTGGCAATGCTCAGGGTTATTCTTGACTTTGCACTCAGAAATTACTCCCAGCGGTGCTAGGGGCCCTATGAGATGCCGGAGAATTGAATCTCGATCGGCTACATGTTAGGCAAACGCCTCTCCGCTGTATTATCGCCTCCAGCCCTGCAAGTCTGTTTTAAAGGGTGTTTACTTGCTTTTACTCACTCTTACTTCTATTTATGGATAAAGCGGCAATGCATAGCTGTATGTTTTTATGAGTATATGAGAGATTCCCTCCCCCTGACACACACTCAGGTTAATCCAGAAATAGGTCAGTTGAGTCCGAGGACATGTGTGTATTTAAGTTAGGTGGATAGTGCTAAACAACACTTATCTCTAGTGATTATTTTGCAGTTAAAATCATGACTGGAGCAGAACATCTTTCCATATATTTAAAGATGAATTCTGCAAAAGCTATGCTTATATCCTTTGTCCATAAATGGAGTTAGGACAATTTAGTAGCCATCTGGAAAAGAAGCAAAATTGTATTTCTGCTTTATTTCCAACACCAAAATAAACTCCAGATGGACCAAAGATTTTTCTGCTAAAAATAAATGCATTAAAGTACTATTAGGAAACATGGGATGCTTTTTTGTAAGTGATCCAGAGTGAAGGAGGCCCTTCCGAAGCACAGTGCAAATGCGCAGGGAAGGACCCCAAAGCTTATTTACTGGGGCAGTTAATAAACCTGTGCACGGGAGTGGATCAGGGACAGCGGCAAAGCAGCAGCCGCACGCGCACTGATCGCATACTGTGGCTTCCCGCTCACGTAGCTGCGCCGTCTGGGCTCTGGACTGTCAGAAATTAAAGGGAGATGGTTGCTCCTTGGCCCAGTGAGCAAAGCAAGTGGATAAATGACAAGATTACAGTTTGCTTTAAAAGCAAAAACCACACGCTTACACACACACACATGCACGCACACACACACACACACACACCACTCCACCACCACCACCAACAACAACAATAACAACATCAGTGGGACAAGAACACAAAAGCCCAAATCAGATTATTTTTGGTCTCTCCCAAGAGGACAGAAGGTCACAGGCTGGCTTCTTGGCGGGAGCTGTTGAGAAAGAGTCAGGTGGAAGGGGAAGGAGCTGTCAGGCTGATGTCCAGCGGGGCCTGAGGCCCAACGTCCCTCATTAGGATTCTGTCGGAGCCTCGGACCACCATGGTAAGGCCCCTTGTCCCAAGCTCCAGCCCCTTCCCCATAATCTCCAGAATCTACAGTACCCAGCGGCCAGCCCCTGAGTCTCCGCCTCGGGACTCCGGGAAACTGAGGGTCAGCGTGTAGATAGTGTCCTTCAGTCCTCAGTGCTGATGCTCCCTGGCAACTTCATCTGATTCCCACAGAAAGTGGGAGCATGTTGGTGGCCTTCAAAGCCAGGATAACGCCAAGAAAAAAAAAGTCTGTTGGTGAGGGTGGGAGGTAGAAAGTGTGTGTGTGTGTGTGTGTGTGTGTGTGTGTGTGTTAGGGGGGGTGTTAGGTATTTATTATTATTTGGGGCCTTAACATTTGTGAACTTGTCTTTGACCAATGCTGAAAGGAGTCTTGGCGTCAGTCACGACACATGCCGTGAACCAAGAGTTTCGTGGAGGCTTTGTGTTATTGCAGCAGCCGGAAGCCAACCTGGTTCTGCGAACCTGAACAGCCTGGTTCTGCGAAAGGTGGATGGTGTAAGTGGCGATTGTGGTGTCAGGAGCCCTGCTTCTCCCCCATTGCTTAAGTCAGGGCTCTTCAGCCTCTCTACTGGCTGGCAGCAAGGGCTGCAGACCAGGGTGGTCGAAGACCAGATTACAGTTAATCTCTAATTCCTGTGACCATCGACAAGGAAACCCCAGTTGCTTGTCTCTGGTTGCAAGCGAGCACTGTGGCTAGGCTGGGGTCTCTGCCCCTCACGCTGGCTCCCACTTAGCGAGACTGATTTTGTCTGTGACTGCTGGGAATCTCTATGGGGTTTGGACAGATGGACTGGTCCAGCAGGAGCCTCTAGGATGGTTTTCTGCCCTTCCCAGTAGTCCTGGAGTGAGTTGGGACCACAGGATGCTGCCAGCGTGTACTGGGACGCTGTGCTATTGTCTATTCAAGACCAGTGTGTGCTGGGACAACGTGCTGTCATCTAGCCAGGACCAGGAGTGATCTTTGGTCCTGGGAGAGTTTCTCTGCCCGTGGAATCTAGAGTGCTAAAGGGTGTCTTGGTTATTCCCTGGGGGCCTGGGGGCCCTTTAGACCTAATTTTGCTAATAGTGACTCGGCTTGGCCCCCCATAGGTCAGGATGGGGCTGGCTTTGCAGAAACACCCGCCATTGCAATGAAATCTTTGGGTCTTTGAGCCATGTGGGGAAGCCTGTTGTGCGCCCCACCCCCAACGCCCCTGCCAACTCAGAGAGGCAGGGAAGAGTTTTGTGTTGCATGAATTCACGAATGTGACCCACCGTTCTAGGATTCTGCTGGAAGTCTCTGCCTGCCAGACTCCACAAGCTCATCCAGATTGATGATCAGCCACACCTCGGTGTGGTACGAGCAGGGACAGGGACCCTAGCCTAGGGCGGCCTCCCTGGATCTCACACTCCGCATCGTCCCATGGGCTGATCCCTCAAAGGATCTACTGCAGTAAAACTGGTCCCTGCCTGTGGGTGAGTCGCCTTTGGGCTTGGTAGCTGCTGGTGGAGATGCCAGCTGCAGGTCAGAAGGAGGACCCTCAATTGGAGAACCCCAATGCACTTGTGGCGGGTGTCAGACATGAGGGCAGCCGCTTGTCCACTGTGATGTTTGACCCGAGTGCCATCACGGGCAGCAGAGTGGGACGGTATTTCCAGGCTCAGCAGTTACCGTGCTGGACAGCTCCTGAGGGGCCAGCATTGCTGGGAGGCATGATGCCTGCCCCAGGGTGCTGGGCTCTGTGCCAGTTGGACAGGGAGCTGGTCTTTCTGGAGGGGCAGCTTCTCCTGAGTGTGCTGCTAAGGTTACCGTGATGCCAGAGGGTTTTTATCTCTTTCTTTATGTGCCGCCATGCCGGGCTCATACCCTCACCTCTGCAGGTACTTTGCAAATAGCATGGCATGAATCTGCCTGTTGCAGAAGGGGAGAAGTCACAAGGGCCTCGTCACAAGGGCCTTGTCACAAAACTCTTGTTGTCAGTTGAGATGTTGTGGTTTACAACACTATTAAGAGTGGTTTTGTATATGCTATGGGCAATAGATTGTACAATACCAGTATGCACACCACAATGTAATTCTCCTGAAATAGTGCCTGTAATCCCAATACTGCATCCTTAACTTGGCTACCCCACGGTCGTCTCTCAGGAACCCCAATACCCTCCCGTGAACACTCCCCAAACTAGTTGTGTGGAATCTGTTCTCCCGTGTTTCCCTCTGACCCGTGTTGCTATCTTTATGTGTATATTCAAGCACCTGTTTGAAGACAGGTCATTCTGGACGTGTCCCTTACATTCTAGCTTTATTCAGCAAGATCAAAAAAGAAAATGCTTGCATTTATTTTTAGGAAGCAAGATTGTTGTTTTTGTTTGTTTGTTTGTTTGTTTTTGGGAGGTCAGACCCAGTGATGCTCAGGGATTCTTCCTGGCTCTGCATTCAGGGATCATTTCTGGTGGGGCTCGGGCAGCCATGCTGGGAACCAAACCTGGGTTGGCTATGTGCAAGGCCAGTGGGCTACCTACTGTGCAATCTCTTTGGCCCCAGAGTGAGATAATTTTAATGGAGTGCTCTTTAGAAATATGTGACGGGAAGCAAAAAGAGGAGGCGTCTGTGTCCAGGAGAAAACACAGGCTTTTCCAGGGTACGAAAAGCGAGCAAGCAAGCAGAGATACAGACACAAGCAAACAAGAAACAGCCAGTCAGAATGGCACTTTGGAAAATGACCATCGAAAAGAGTAACTCCCCAGTTTCTCATGAAAAATGTTTTCTTCACTGTTTCAGAACAGATCATAACTCCAAGATAATGTTTAAGATTTCACATTGATCTGGAACCAGTGGGTATGTATGAGGCAGGAGAGAGAGGGCTACCTGTTGTTCAGTGAGGTTTCTACCAAGTTTCATTTGCCACCTCCACGGCGATGGGAACTTGACTGCATGTGCATGCGGTGGGCTCTCCGTGGTCCACACAAAACTCCCCAAGGGAAAACTTCCTCTGAGGGGGCAGAATAAGTAGGAGAAAGGTGACCCCACCTCCGTCTGGGGTGTGGCACTGATTTATGTTCTGTGTGTATTTCATTTTATTTTTTTAAATCAACGTTGAGAAGGAAAAGTTGAGATATTAATTACCCGTTTACTGTCAATGTAGCGGAAAATGTAATTTATAGCCGACTTGCAAAAAAAATCTGTGTGCTTAATTTAAGGACTCAAATTATTCAAATAAGGCTTTGAATTTGATTATTTGTTTAATTGAAATGTTGCTCTTTCCCGTCAGAATTGCTTTGGAGATTCTAATTTCAGCAGTAGCTAACCAAGAGCTCCATGGGAAGGCCGCGAGGGGAACCCGGATAAAACCCAAGCAAGGAGAAACTGGAATTGGCAGATTTGTAGAGTTGGCAAATAGCGTTTGACAAGTTCCTGTCTGGACTCAACTGGGGGATTATCTGTGTGTAGGGAGGGAGCAGGTTCAATGATCTGACTCAAGCAAAGCAAATGAGAACTTGAGACCAAGACCAGAAGCCAAGTGTGTCCACACAGCTGTGAACTGTGGCGGCCGGCTGCATAGACACCGAAACTGAAATTTGGAGGTGGCGCTCAGACCATGCTGCCAAAGCCCGCTCTCTGCTCCCCACTTTAGGGCTCTGTCCTTGACTAGTCCCAGGCAGACTCAACTTTGTAGGCATCCATGTGGAGAAAAAGCACAGCACGTGTATTCTCTATTGCTTTTTAAACCATCTCTTGAAAAGACCGATCTTTTTGCCTTTGAATGACCTTAGCTCCTTAGATTTTATTTCAAGTGCGAATCCATGATGGTGGTTTATTTAAGCTTCTCTTTGTGCGATATAAACCAGTTTTCTGTGTACGCCTGTTATTCAAAACATCTTAGGTTTTTGTGCCATTGTGGGCAAGCTGTTTTTGAAACTTTGCTTTTGATTGCTGATATGTTTGGCATATAGTCATGCTTGTTTGGTTAAATTTATGTAGTGCTCCCAGCCCTCAAACTGACCGTTTACTTTATTTCTGTAATTTTATCTCTTAAATTCCTCAGGATTTCCCGTCGTCTTCGCTCGAGAGTTTTTTGTCCTGCTTTCAGAACAATGTTCTTTTCTTTTCCTTTCTAAAAAGGAAAAGAATAAATTTCTGTGCTAAACACAAGGTGGGAAACAAGTCATGGGCTGACATAGCCTGGCTTTGTTTCTGTCCTTCAGAACAGCCTGGAAGCAGGAACTGTCGGTTTCTCATTACAGCCTTTGCCATGTTTTAATACATGTGTGTGCTTGGACGTGCACATGTTGTGTGTATGTGTGTGTGTTTTCTTGTTTCTTCATTTGGATGATCATATGACTTTCCCACTAATTTTGTTGTAAAAATGACAGTTTGGGCCAAGGCAATTACTCCCAAAAGGTTTTCTTCTTTCAAAACTTCCCCCCCACCCAATGTCTCCAGTTGAAGACAGACTCGTGACTAGGCCAGCCGGGCTGTGGGGTTCGGATGTCCTTCTGAAAGCTTTTTCGAGACTGTCAGAGATGCCTTTCCTTTAACAGGATGTGCCTTTTGCTCAGCTTTAGGGTGCATCTCCCTCCATCCCCACCCCAATGTTATGCACACTTTGATCACCCCTGGTGTTGGAATCTCCAGGTGGTAGAACCTCCAGCCAAAAGAGAATGACTTCTCTTCTTAAAGCCCTTTCAGGTATGACTGTCTCACCCATTTAAGTCTATGCTGTTGAAATGGTAAAGCCTGAAATGTGTGCTTAAAGCAGGGGAGAAGCTCCAGAGTTCTTTGTCTCATTCCTCTGCAGGACCCTAAAATTGCAGGAGCTCTGAGTTCTTTTTTTCCTGCAGACATGACCTATTGAAGGTGACATTCTTCCTTTGCAGAGTTAGACCGATTGGATTTTCCAAATTTCCAGATGGCTTGGGTATCCCAGGATAGCTTGTACTTGGTAATGATGTAGTATCCTTTCTCCTCCCCTCTGGATTTTATTTGCTAGGGTCTTGCTGAGCATTTTTGTGCCTGTAGATCTGAAACTTATGACTTTATCTCACTTTCATATCCCAGTTCTTTCTCCCACATAAAAATGATGTAATAAGTATTTCCTGCTGTTTCTTGAGCATGGATATCATTCCTTTGGTAGGGATTTGATAGAATGCATGGACTTGAGTGTTCTTCATTAGTGTGTGGTAAAAAACATTTACACTCAGATGTCCGTTCTATGGTCTTAGTTCCTGGAAAGGGTATTTATAACATGGACTAGTGGTCTTGTCCCAGCTGCTACTTAAACACTGTAGTAGGAAAAAATTAATCGCTCAAGTTTTATATATTTATTCTGTCTCAGTTGGTAATCTCTTTCTAAAAGCACTTTTTCTATCTTAGCTATATTGTCAAGTGTCAAATTTATTGTCATAGAGTAATGACAATGCTCTATGACATTCCTTTCTCTTTGCAATGTCTGTGTGGTCTCTCATGATTACCATTATTTTATTCCTAATATTGGAAGTTTTATTTTAAATTTCCCCACAGATAAGATTTTTTAAAGTATTCTAAATTTTTTCAAAAGATTAGCTTTTGATGGTTATTATTATTTCTTCATATTTATTCCAATTATTTGAACTCTGCTTTATGATTTGTTCACATATTTGGGGTGAAATTTTCTTACTTTTCTAAGTACTTCAGGTATATGTTCAGCTGATAGGACTTGGATCTTTTTCCTTTTCTGATATACATAGCTAACGTGATAAAGATCCCTGAGCACAGCTTTAGCAGCATCCCTGCAGTTTTGATATACTGTATAGTCATTAAGTCTCATTTTACTTGTAATTTTAAAGCTGGTCCAAAGAAACATAGAGCTGAACTCAATATTACCCTGAACACTTGTTTTGTGAGTGATGGTTGAACATGTTGATGCTGTCCCCTTAGTCATTTCCATAAAGGTAAGAAACATAAACCAGAAATAAGCACTTACAAGTTATGCTATATAACCCATGTGTGAATTGATTGATCCCCATGTCATCCACTCCCCCAAAGCCGGACACCCCACCTGTCCCCTGTCCAGGTGACCAGTCAGGGAAGAGCACTATTAGCAGTGAACTGGCAGGTGGGAAGGCGGCGACCCAGACCTCAGGAACCATCTCTTCTGTCTCGTCCCCTGACACAGTTCATTTAGGGAGGTGGGAAACATTCTCCCTGTTCCCAACCATCCTGAGGCATTTTCTAATTTAAATTTTGAGCCCAATTCTCTTAATTCATGTTGGGCTGGTGTCAATGACGTCTTAGTTTCTGCAGAGAGGTGGGGAGGAAGAGAGAGAGGAAAGGAGGGAGAAAAGGAGGAGGGGGAGGGAGACCAACTCAGCCCCTTTTCACACGATGCACTTGCTCACTGTCTGCTCTAAATTGTGGCTGCATTGTCTATATCACTAGAAGGGGTCCCTGGAGATTTGTTTCTTTCATTTTGGAGAATAAGCATCCTCTGTACTTGAGGGGAAAGGAGGCCTAGTTATGTTTCCCTTTATGTTTCCCTGGTTATATTTTCTTCCATGACTCTCTGTTTTCCCACAAAAGAGCAACCTTCTTACCGTAAATGTAGGATGCTCTTTGAAAAAGTTAGGTAAGGGATTTGCTCTACAGGTCTGAGATCTTTAAGAAACAAGAAAAAATTAATCCAAATAAAAGTAGGACCTGTATTGGTCATTGAACATATACAAAGTTTTGACCATCTATATATATATATAACATATATATATATATATGAAATCTTGACATACATATATATAGAGAGAGATAGAAAGAGAGGAGAGAGAAAAATGAAAGAAAAAACGGTTTACTGCAGGGCATGCTTATAACAAAAATACAGTGTTACATGGTTCTGATTGGCTGCGGGGTGGATGATTGTCCTAGGTAAAGTGGCCATTGTTCAAGCTTACTGTTTATGGGTTGAATTGCTGTGAGATTTTAATTCACTAGAGGGAGCTTGTGGGTCAGTCATGCTGTTCCCCACACAAGGAAGATTGATTGCATTCATTCAATCCCCCACAGCCTGAAAAAATACTTCCTATTTATTTTATTCAGGAGCTTGTTGTAACATAGCCCAGAGTTGCCTCGTCATTTTTTTTCCACTAGTGAAAAGTCTCATTTCCTTTCCCATTTTTTATTCTTCCACGCAGTTCACTCAATCCCCATAATGGTCTAACATTCTGCTGTATTTGACTCTCTTCGTTCTTATTTGGCTTCATCACAAGATGTTCTTTGTCCCAGAGAAAGGCCAGGAAAAGAGTTAATCCAGTTGAGATGCTTACCTGTTTCAGCGTTGGAGTGATAAAAGTTTTCCCTGATTGTTCAACCATTTCTCTGGGCAGTAAAAAAAAATGAACTTACCCTGTGGTCTGTAATAAACCCGACATCTTAGTTGCCATATCCACTGTCCAGAGCGAATTTCCAGTATTGTGTTTCGCCACTTGATTTGTCTTTGGGGCAGATTCCGAGTCAGAGGATTTTTACATGATTTAACAAGATTTTTTCTCCCCATTTTACCTGTCAGTCCAAATAAGACTAGTTGTAATTCTGGTATCAGTAATCAAGGCTTCATTTTGGTGTATGTTTGCTTTTCCGTTGGTTAAAATAAAAAGCATCAGAATAGTATTTGTGTGTAGTCGCGTCAGTGCACATGTGGGTTGTCTCCATCACAGTGGAAGCTCTCTGAGTTCTAATTAACGAAAGGAGTATTCGTGATGTCGGACTTGGGATTAACCAAACATTGTCATCAGTACTGTCAGGTGGCTTTTGTTTGACTTCTTCTCCAAAGCTCCCATCAGAGAGAACCTGATATTAGCATTGTCTCCCTTTGTTGCCTGGTAGGTGGTTCCGGCTCTACCTGACTCAGACCAGGGTTTGCTCCTGGCGGTGCTCAGATCTCACGGGGACCAGCCATACGCACTCGCCTTTCCCACTGCTTCATCTCCAAGGTCAGCCACAGGCCCTCGCCTTTCCCACTGTCCCATCCCCTAGCCCCGTTAATCCCTTTTCACAGTAGTTTGTGAGTTCAGTTGCGAGTGACTTCACCACTCACCTCCACCATCACCACAACCACCGACTTGGTCTCTGTGGATTAGCTGTTGGGTATTTCAGGACACTAATAACCACCCAGGGGCTTGAAAAGCCTGTTAAAGAACTAAGAAATGTGGCTGCAGCATTGGTTAATTTTGGGGGGTTTAAAATAAACAGCTAGAATGTAGTCAGGAAAAGGCACTGCCCAAGCCCCACATGGGTGACTGTCCACAGTATGGGCAGTAAAAACTCATGCTTCCACCTCTGGGGGCTGCAGAGACAGGGCTGTGGGGTGGAGGGGACCCACTGTGGGCTGTGACACAGGCCCTTGAACTCTAGTGACAGTCTCCAGAAAGAAAGAGAGGGACGGGAAGGAGAGGGAGAAAGGGAGAGAAGAAGAGAAAGAGGAGAGAGGGAAAGAGCGTGGAGAGAGAGGGAATAAGAGAGGGAGTGTGAGGTCGAGGGAAGGGAGGGAGAGAGGCGGAGAGAGGAGACAAGAGAGGGAAAAGAGGTAGAGAGAGGAGAGAGGAGGGAGGGAGAGAGGGAGGGGGGGGAAAGAGGGAGGAGGGAGGTGGAGAGGGAGAGAAACAGGGAGGGGAGGGAGAGGAGAGGAGGGGGGGGTAGGCTGCGGCTCTATCTCTGAGACTGACACCAGTTTCAAGCGACTGTTGTCAGGGCACTAACCTCCTCTCCTGCAGGCCACACCCTTAAGACCTTCCCTCGCCCCAAGACTCCGCCTTTCTGGACCCTTACAAGGGCGTTAGGACTTGCACATGTGTACGCGGGTGGGGCGGGCAGGAGCAGGTGTGGCAGCTTATGAGTCCAGTCCACAGCGCGTGGGGGAGAACCGAGTTCAGGGAGCAACCACATGCAACGATCTAGGTCATTCTAGATGCTTTTAAGTCATTTTCCTCACAAGCCACCAGCAAAGACAGGCTTGACTCTCTCCCTGTACCCGTGTGTGCTGGCGTGTGCCAGCTGGGCATGCTCACGTGCCTTGGTGTCTGAGCCTTCCGTTTGCTGGTTCCACATGGACATGAGGTCCTGGTTTCGCTTGACCTCTGCATGACCACATGCTCAGGGTACTGTGATTGAGAGCAGTATGTTGCCGTTTGACCCAAGGCCTCTGACTTGCCAGGCCTGTCTTCCAAACAGAGTATCTCAGCATTCCAGTCTCAGAGAGGAGCCTCAGCCCCCAAACTCAGGGGACACTCTTTATTTTTTAATTATTTACATTTAAAAAAAAATAACTTATCAGGGGCCGGAGTGATAGTCCAGCAGGTAGGCGCGTTTGCCTTGCACGTGGCTGACCCGGGTTTGATTCCCGGCATACCATATGGTCCCCCGGAGCACCACCACATCTACAGGCATTGGAAACTCTATAACAGCATTTCACATAATACATTCCCATTTCTTCAAGAAATCAGGCGTGGGGCCCGAGAGCTAGCGCAGAGGGGTAGGTGCATGCCCCTCATGCAGAGTTTGGGTCCAGGCACCCCAGAGCGGTCATCGGACCCTCCCATTGTATATGTCATTTCTAAAATAAACGCACAACTCTTATGTGCATACGCATACACAGAGCAGACAAACACAGACAGGTCTTGCCTTCGAAGTCGCCAGCAGCAAGAGCCCTTCTTAGTGCTCTTCATGTGGCTGCCTTCACACATGCTGTTTGGAGAGAAAAAATAGCGATTTTTCACCATTTATGCAAGTGTTACAGGGATTCTTTTCGGTTCAGAGTTTTTTTTTGACTGATGTGGATAAAATGTTCTCCCTACGCAGATGTTAAATCTGACGGTGTGGCAAATTCCCCTTACGCTTCTGTCTCTCAAGACCCAGTTCCTGACTGATGTTAGAAATCGTATCACTGGCTGGCTTCAGTACTGGTCTGAGAAATTTCACCGTCTCACTGCGGGAATTCCCTAAGCTTGCAGCATGCAGGGCCACACCCGAGTATCCCTGAAGTGCTGCACAAGTAGGTGTCCGTTGTTGCTGTGGCTGTTCCTGGTGCACCGGCAATGTCTGCCAGCTCAGAATTCTGGAAGAAGGAGGATTTTGAGCCCCCACAGCTGGTGAACTGTTCTGTCATTGGCGTCCGCAGTTTCTGGCCTGGGTCCCTCTGTGTCATTCCAGAGTTCCGTTTCTGTTTTCCTCTGTTCTGTAGACCCGCTCTCTGAGCTGGGATCGAGTGGACAGGGGCTGGGCTTCCCGCCCACGACCTCCACCTTTAAAGTCTCGCTAACCTCAGTTTGTACCAACAGCCCCCGAAAACGGATTCCATCTTGGCGGTGCCCCTAAACCTTCCGGGGGCTCCTGGACTCACAACCATAGAGGAGCTCGGTCACCAGCAGCGACGCCGGCCGATGCCGGAGAGAAAAAACGTGGGTGACACGTTGAGCGCAATGCGACACTGTGCTAATAACCGGTTTTGAAAGAAATGAGGGAAGTTAATCATGTGTGGACACAGGGTTAAGAAGCAATGTAACAGACTATTAGGCTTAATATAGATATGTGATACAAGCATGTGCAGACAGCCATTAGCATAAATCCCTGTTACAGGAGAGCGGCCCGCGTGCCACGGGGCGGGTTTAGACCGTCCGCCAGTAAGGGGCAGGCCAGGGAAGCTGGCAACAGGGAAGGGACCCCCCGCAGCCGAGCCTCTGCCCAGCAAAGCCCCATCATTCCTGGAGGGTGTCAGGGGCCCAAGACTGGGGTGGCACAGAAGAGGCAGAGACGGCGGTGGTGCAGCATGGGGACCCAGCAAGACCCCCCCCCCCCCCCTCAGTGCCCCCCCGCCTGCAAGGCACCACCAAGCATTTTCCTGGGCAGGAAACTGTCGAGCCTTGATTACCCCGGCATGAAAGGACGCTGGGCAACACTTTACTTTTTGCTTTTTGAGTTTTACACAGTAGAACAAGACTTGTCACTACTTAGGATGTTTCAATAGATCTGGAAAATTGATATAGCTCCAGGCATAGAGGTTTAAATATTGAGTGGTGGACTCAATACACACACATATATAATGTACAAATATACACATATTTATATATAAATATAAATGTATATAATATATAAAATATTATATTAAATATATTTTATATATATTATCACTGTCACTGTATCCACTGTATCACTGTCTTCCCATTCATCATCGATTTGCTCGAGCGGGCACCAGTAACATCTCCATATGTCCTGTCTCATGCTAGTAGAGCCCAAGGGCACCTGCTTGCTCCAGGAACATAAAGAGCCTCAAACCATTCCATCAGGTCATGGGAATGAGGTTTATCATTGTTACTGGTATTTGGCATATCAAATACGACACGGGTAGCTTGCCGATCTCTGCTGTGCGGGTAGCATACTCTTGTAGTTATCTCTAAATCCAGCATTTATTGATGAACCATGCGGCTGCAAGGTCCATCACAGACTCCATGTCTGTGAGTCTCTGGATCAGCATACCTGGAGCCGGATTTAAAAAAAAAGAATGCTGCAGGGTGGATCTCGATGAACTGGGCTGTGATAGGCTGTTCTGCTGGGTGGAGGTCTGATGAGAGAGAAGTCCGGATGTGGAAAATGGAGGCCCCTCATGGAGTGGGGGTCGTCTGGCTTGTTGTGAGGCTCTGCTGGGGTGGCGGGCCAGGGCTAGAACGCACCATCCCTCCTGGGCACCTCGTGAGCGGCTGGGCACAGGGAGAGCCAGTAGCAGCTCTGCCCCATGTCTGTGAGTCATATATAATATATATTATATTATTGATGCCAGCTAGCCCGGAAGAGAGAGCGCACCCACGGCAGACTCACAGCTCCTCTGCAACCCAGAAGAGATCCAGACCCATCTACTCCAGACCCACAGCTGCACTGCTCGGCCGGCAGTGCAGCTGACCTCCCAGTAGGGGGCTCCGGCCAGCCCCTGGCCGAGTTCAACACTGCTCCAAGGGTTTGACCACACTTGTGGGGAGAGACCACGCTGGCCAGATTCGGAGGCGTAGATTTGGGCTCTGCCCTTTCCTCCACCTCCATGCCAGCTACCCCGGAAGAGAGACCCGCCCACGCCAGACCCACAGCTCCGTTGGCGCCACGGCTGCAAAGTGGCTGCGCAATATTCTAAGACATTACTGATTTTAGGATAAGGTTCTTCCCAGGATCTTTCACATTTATACACTGTATACAGTTCTAGACAGGTTCTAACTGATACCCGTCATCCCAGTAAGCATAGCAAGAAGCCAGAGCAACCCACACTATGTGGTCAGTCATTCTCAACATCCAGACTCCATAATTCCTCAGCTCCATCCAAGAGAAAACCTGATCTTTCCCCTTTAAGTTTCATCAGTAAATGCTCGAGATGAGAGCCTTCTACTGAGAGTATACCACCTACATGGCAGAGCCTGGCAAGCTACCCGTGTTTTATTTGTTATGCCAAAAACTAGTAACAATTGCTCTTCCTGTCCCTGGAGAAGCGGGTGCCCTTGGGCTACACTTGCTTGTGATAGGATGTATGGAGATGTTACTGGTACCCAAGCAAGTCAATGAACAACGGGAAGATAGTGATACAAATGATAGTACTGTTTATAAATGTTTATATAATGTATATATTTCCATACATAAATACATATATTTGGCAAAATGGCAAAGGGAGTTTGAAATGTAACATTCTTCTTCTAAAGACCCAGTGAATGACAAAAAGCTGAAACAAAAACTCCATGTCACTTTCTAACTTAAACTTGATTTTCTAATTGAAAAGTAAGGAGCAGAAATGGAAGCTGTGAGCAGTCGGACTTTCCAGGCCTTTGTGTGGTGTGAATGTCTGTGTGTTTATGTGGATGTGGTGCATGTATGTCTATGTGTGTGCATGTGTGTGCCTGTGTGGCATGCGTGTGCATGTCTCTGTGTGTGTGTGCACGTGTGTGCACATGTGTGCATGTGGTATGGTGTTTATGTGTGTGTGCCAACTGGCTAACACAGGCCGGACAGTATGTGGGTCTCATCGCCTGCTGTTACTCACAACCACAATGTGACTGATTGTGAGGCCTGGGAATTCCCGAAGCTGGACTGTTTCTCTGGGGCTGTTCCCACCTCTGTGGAGGGGGTGGCCATGACTCACGGTGCCGGCTGACGTCCTTTCTTTCCTTCCAAAGTTTCTCTCGGGGTCAAAGTGCTGGAGCGTTGCCGCCTGTGCTCCTGGCGGCCTGCACAGTGCTTTAGGGCTGCCTGTCTTCGCGATTGCAGCAGACCACATCAGCCAGGGTAGGGCCGCACACTGCCTGGCTGGGCCAGTGGCTCCCGGTTCCATGGCAGGAGCTGGGTGAACTGGCTGGGGGTCATTGGGTGTCTGGAGTCCCCCTGCAGGGCCAGCGTTGAGGCTTTTGCTGCCCACCCAGCCACCAGCTGGTTAACAGCCGGACAAGAAGCAACAGTGAAGCTTGTTTATTTTTTTTGGGGGGTGTCACACCCTGTGACACTCAGGTGTTACTCCTGGCTCTGCACTCAGGAATTACTCCTGGCTGTGCTTGGGGGACCATATGGGATGCTGGGGATCGAACCCGGGGTGACCACGTGCAAGGCAAACGCCCTCCCCACTGTGCTATCACTCTGACCCCTGAAGCTTGGTTTTAAAGAGCTATGAAGGTATTTCTTCCCTCCCTCCTCTCTTTTCTCCCCTCCTCTCCTCTCTCCCCTCCCTCCTCTCTTCTCCCTTCCCTTTCCCTCCCCCCCCCTCCCCTTCCCTTTGTTTTTGTGCTACGCCCAGTCCTGCTCTTAACTTAGTCCTGGCTCTGAGCTCAGGAATCACTCCTGGTGGTGCTCCGAGGGCCCTATGGGATGCGGGACTGAATCTGGGTCGGCACATGCAGAGCCGACGCCTTCCCGGTGTCCTGCTTCTTGAAAGAAAACTTCCGGATGGTGAACCCAATCATGAGATTCGGGCTGGAGAGGGGATGTGGGGGTGCAGGTGGCGCTGCACTCGGGGCAACACGCCCTCCAAACCCAAACTGAACCCAGCGGCGCCAACCCCAAACTGTCTGGAATTGTCAGTCGCTGAAGTCTCGCTGTTTGCCCTGCTCCGCGAGAGACCAGAGTCCTTGGGAGCCTCCAGGGACCCTGGGGAGGGAGCGGGAGGCACCTCCTGTCCTCAGTGCTCCCTGCCTGGGCTCTTCCCCTTTGGGCCCAGTCCTCCAGCAGCCCAGACGGGTTCCGAGATGCCCTAGAGGAATTCTGTCCAGGCAGGACGGTCACCCGTGTCTCCAGTAAGCTCAGGGCTCCCAGCAATGATGGGCTTGACCAGGAGCTTCCTTGATTCCCGTTCTGGGGGGCACCAAAGGGAGGCACCGTGCATTCCCCGTGGTCATCGGGCAGCGAAGGATGCCAGCGCCTGGACACAAGCCCGTGGGTGACAGGCCGAGATGGAAGGAGAGTGCTGCAAGTGGCCTGGGGTAGTGCCTGCTGTCCTGCAGCCCAGCGCCAGGGCTATGCCTTGGTCACTCATGGGGAATGACAGTGCCTAGGGAGCCGGAATCGGGGCGTAGTGGGTTGGAAGAAAGAGCGAGTGAGGTGCAGAGACCATCACTCTAATAATGAAGATAATGATCGCCGTGTTCTGGGGGTCTGTGATACCTCTCTTGGGCCCAGGGGCACTGTTTGCCACTCCGGGGCCTTCTGCATTCCAGAGCCATGGGCCAGCCCCTGGAGCTGGGTGGAAGAGAAGGCGTGGGGCTCAGCCGGATCCCATGAGGCCCTTCTGCCAGGTGTATGTTGAAATTGCTGGAAAGGCCAGAGTCCAAGAAGGCAGTGCCCAAACAGGGAGCAGGTTTCTGCGACATTGGACGGGGCATGGAGCAGAGAGCACCATGGATGCCTTTGGGTGAAAACGGAAAATTCCAGCGTTTCACTGTCTCCTCTTGCTCATGACTTATGGGAATTACCATTGGGAAGGGAGGAAGGGGGGGAGAAGGAGGGATGAAGAAAAGAAGGAAGGGTGGGAGAGAGGGAGGAAATAAGGAAAAAAGAAAGAGGAAAAAAGGGAAGAAGGGAAAGGAGGGAGGGGGGAAGGAAGGAAGTAAGGAGGAGGGAAGGAAGGAGGAAAGGAAGTAGGGAAGGGAAGGAGAAGGAATGTAGAAGGAATGTAGAAGGAAGGCGGGCATGGAGTCAGTCCCCTCCTTTGGAGCTGTTAGAAATTGTTGGTATGGTCAATTCCACCCAGCTGTGCCCTGGTTGTTGGCGGCCAGGCAGCGATGGGTTAAGGCAGATCACTCGTGTGGTCCCTTGACCCGGACGCCTCATCAGATGCTCTCATTACTGACGGAGCAGGAGAATGAATAGTTGTGAGTTCCGGCTAAGCGCTGATGGGCTTGTGTGTCAGCCCCGACGTGGTCGGGGTATTTAAATTTTGATTTTTGTAATGGGCTCTGACATGTTTCATTTCCTCCGAGGGAACACCCGAGACCTCTGAAAGTAAATGTTGCTAAAAAGTCATCAAGGCAGAATATTAAAATGCCATCAAATGAAAATTTCGCTAATGCAATCGGGCTGCAGCCCCAGGTACTAGAGCGCAGAGAGGGAGTCAGAGGTGCTGGTTCTCTGAGCGAAACATGATTTGTTCCTCTTCACTGACTGTTTCTCCAAATAAATTATTTAAAGTCTTATTTCTTCTTTCTCCTGGGCCTCTTCAAGTTCAGCCACACTGAGAAGTGGCAGAAGCAGCCGTGGGAAGGGAAAGAAAGGCAGGGAATGGGGGAAGAGGGGGGAACCCTTTGTGCCACCTGGCACGGTCTCCCCGCCCACCTGGACTTACAGCGGGAGGGGAGTGAGGGGCAGAGGCCCCGGACCCCCAGGACCCTGTACCCTGAGCTGTTTGCTCAGAATTTCAGCAGAAGACGTGGGAGGATGCACGGCCATCACAGACACTTTGTGTGTGTGTGTGTGTGTGTGTGTGTGTGGGGAGAGAGAGAGGGAGAAGAGAGAGAAGGAGAGGGAGCGAGGGGAGGGACGAGAGAGAAGGAGAGAAGAGATGAGAGAGGGAGGAGAGAAAGAGAGGGAGAAGGAGAGAGAAGAGGAGAGGGAGAGGGAGCAAGGGAGAGAGGAGAGGGAGAGGGAGAGAGGAGAGAGGGAGAGGCAGAGAGAGAAGAGAGAGAGAGCGAGAGCGAGAGAGAGCGAGAGAGAGAGAGAGAGAGCGAGAGGAGCCGCATCCTTCTGTGTTTGTCCCACTATGGCTTTATCCCTGGCCATTTTTCCAATAGCCAAGTTTCAGAAGAGAATCAAAATTAAACTCTGGTTTAATTAAAGTCTCTGCAGTAATGTTTAGCACCGACTGAGTGGCTCTGAGATCAACTCCTGGCTTTAATGAGCGTGTTTTTCTTCGTGAGCATTGCTTTCAACCTCCTGCACTTTCCCTAACATTCGGTCCCCACCCCCACCCCACTGATAGCGGATTTGAATTTGCAGATAACTCCTTACAGTGGCTGTTTCCTGGAAAGGAGAAACCAGGATTTCCATAAACTGTATTTAGGACAGAGGTTTCCCCCGGAGTCAGGGATTCTAATCGCTTTTCTCTGGGCTAATGCTCCTGTTGAACCTGTAATTTCTTCATTTCTCCGGTGCTGGCTGGCAGGATTTGTGCCAACCAACATCTGGTCTTCCATTAACTCAGCTTGACACCTTCAGTTTTGTCCGTCTAAGCCATAAGGACAAATAAATTACTTTATTGAACCTGTTGTGTGAAATAGCAGGTCTGCCTTTGGGATCTGATTTCCACTGTGTATTGGTGCAGCGGCATCATTCCGAGCGCCCAGAATCAAAATTCTCGCACACCTGAGAGCCCAGACGTGGAGCTGGTCTCCCGGCCCCATCGGAAAACACGGCTTTAATGCTGTGTGTTTTCCGCAAACGATGATGCGTTTCTACGAGGAAGGGGTGTGATCTCTGCGCTCAAATGGTCTGGACTGATTTCTCAATGCTTCTTTCTTTCTTTGTAAATTGTGGGGCTCTGAGCAAGCTTGTTGAATCTCTTGGTCTCACATCTTGTAGAATAGCGATACTGACACTTACCTCATTGCTTTGTGGTGAGAATTAAAAACAGCAGCAAAAACAACAAAACATATGGAAATCACGGCGCTTTAATTTGTTTTAAGAAATGAGGAAAAATACAGTGAAAAATAAAAGCAAAGAAGCCCATATATATGTATGTGTACGGTAACCATAACATACACATTGAGGTAGGTAGAGACATACACACCCTTGGAGACTGAAAAGTCACGGGCGCCCAGAGGTTGGTTAGCGCGTGTTCCTCTCTGTTGGGATAAAGCTGCTGCAGCTCATATTCCGTAGGGCTGGGGAGTTCAGTGCAAATGTCGACGTCAGCTCCCACTTCCTTTGGTTCTTGTGAGCTCAGTGCAGTGGCTTTCATGGGGGGGCGGGGAGGTGTAGGGCCGAGGGCAGCCCATACGCCAGGCCGGCAAGAGCATCCCGCTCGCAAGGCAGGACGGGTTCTAGGTTGGAGATGGCGTCGCTGTCTTGCTGCTGTGCCTCCCAGCAGAGATGATGGGTCTGAACCTGGCCGCGTTTTCTGATAAGAGGACTTGGTCTTGCAGATAACTGCGCAGCCAGCTCGGGCATGCACCTTACCTGGCCATTGTCACCGGCCCGCCAGGGACATGGGGAGTTCCCAGAACTTTGGGGGAAAAAATAACAAACGCCAGACATGTTGAGTTTGGAAGTCATTTGCCAATTATGGGGGTGGATGCCAGGACCCCAGGGGGAACTCGGGGGACAACTGCCCTAGTACAGAGTCCAGACTCCTGTAATTACTACTTTAAAAATGTTTCTTCACAGAAAGTGGACTGTTGAGGCTGTTATTTATTTATTTTCTGCTTTATTGTTTTTGGTGCCACATCCAGCAGTGCTCAGGGCTTACTCCTGGCTCTGGTGGTCCTCAGGGGACTCTATAGAATGTCGGGGATCGAACCTGGTTGACCATGTCCAAGGCCAGCTCTCTATCTATCTAGCTCTCTAGAGTGTCGAATTATGTGGCATCAAGCTTCCAGCCATGGGACATTCCTCAAGTATGGGGAGCCAGGGTGCAGTTAGGACAGAGAAGGACCCGCTGTGACAAGCATAGTTGGAAATGGACAGAACTGGGTGTTGAAAGGAGGTAAAGGGATGATGACCTCTCAGTATCTGTGTTGCAAACCATAATGCCCGGAGGGGGAGAGAGAGAGAGAGAGAGAGAGAGAGAGAGAGAGAGAGAGAGAGAGAGAGAGAGAGAGAGAGAGCAGAGAGACAGAGACAGGGACAGAGAGACAGAGACAGGGACAGAGACAGAGAGAAGAAAAGTGTCTGCCATAGAGGTAGGCCATGGGGAGGGAGGGCAAGGGAAAATGGGGACATTGGTAGTGTGAAATCAACACTGGCGAAGGGACTGTAATAGAACATTATATGACTGGAGCCCAACCATGAACAGCCTTGTAACTGTGTATGTACCCCACAGTGATTCAATGAAAAAAAAAAACCAGATCCATGAACGTGTTCCCATCATGGGCAGCAAACCAGCTGGCCTGGTTTATCCATTGCTCTTTTAGATTCCTCCCACCTGCCTCGACTCTCCCAGCCCTCCGGTGTGCTCAGGGCCTGTGATGGTTATGAAGCTCACAACTGAAGCAAGCAGCTCTTCTCAAGCTCCAGGAATCGATTGCTGCCCCCAACACACAGACACACACACAGACACACACACTCTTTGGACTAGGAACAGAGCGATTTCTTGGAGGAACTGGGGTTGCCATCTGCAGTGACGCCGTTGCCAGTCAGTCAGGCCCTTCATACCGGGGCTCCGTGTCAGAGCAGCTGGTGCTTACTAGGTAACAGTGTTCCAGACAGGGCCACCGCTGCCAAACAGGCCTGTTCTGAACCAGGGCCTCCTTCTCAGAGCCAGACCCTCCCAAGAGGTCAGATGCTGTGTAGAGGTCCACTTTTGCCCTTGTTATTATTACTGCACGTAGGAATTAGGGGTAATTAAACACGATATAAATATGTAGAGTTAAATGATGAGATAGGTCGGTTTGGGGATATAAATTGGTAGCTATGAGTCCAACCAGCCCAGAATTCATTTCGGTATCCTGATGTACGTCCTGGCTCCTGTAGAAAATCAAAGGCAGTGGTTTGCGGGAGAGTATCTCTGCAGCAGGCAGGACAAGCCCAATCCGTCTCTCTTAAGAAGGGAGTTTTTCTAGTTGGTTTGAGCAGATTATTTTTCTTCCAATTTTATGATAACTGACTCTTCACCCCAGAGATAAAAAACTTCTGGGAAAAGCGGGAATAAATGAAACAAAACCTCTCGCTCGGAGAACTCATATATGCCGCGGCAGGAAAATATTGCAGTGCCAGTTGTCTGTAATGTATTTAGGATCTCATCAGATTTCTGGGGCCAAAGTAAAGACGCCGAGTACGATGCATTTGTTTGATTAAGTATCAAAATGTATTGGCATCTAATATACTTTCCGGGGTGGAGAGTAGGTGAGCCCTGAGTCAGCGTTGGTTGGGGAAATGAAATTGTGGCAGAGAAAAAAAAAGCCTCTGAATTGGGGTGCCTGGTAGTGGGGGTGTGGGCAGGTGACGCCCTCACTAGTCTCAGGTTTGTCTTGAGATAATCTCTTCAGTACTTACCTGAATCGTTGTAGATGGAGGCCATTGTTGTTGGTAGTTGTTCATGTGATTTTTCTGTGTTTTCTTTTTCCTGAGGAGAAAAAAATAGCCTTTTTTTAATAAATATGTGCTTTTTAAAATACACATCATATATGATACGTTATTTTAATAAAATATAACATATACAATGGTTTTTTGTTTCTAAAGGAAAATAGGCATTAATATATAAGCATTAATATATGGATATGTTAATATAGAAATATTGATTAGGGCCAGAGCAATAGCACAGTGGGTAGGGCATTTGCCTTCCACGCGGCTGACCTGGGTTCGATCCCCAGCACCCCATATGGTCCCTTGAGCACTGCCAGGTAGTTCCTGAGCAAAAAGCCAGGAGTAACCACTGAGCATTGCTGGGTGTGACCCAAAAAGCAAAAATAAATAAATACTAATAAATATTTACATATAAAACATTATGTATAGGAATAGTATTTCTTCTCATGGTCTAAAAATATATATGTTTCTTAGAAAACACCATCCTATATGTATATATATGTATGTATGGTATTTTCTATCATAGTCTAATAATATAATATTTCTAATCCATGAGAGCTTGGTGTATGAAATTCAACATTTGAGGGAAGAGGTTTTTACAAGTTCTGTTCATGCTAACCTCAATGGGCTGTAGATTAAAGCCAATCACTTATTTTATTTTGGGCGTGCTTGCCCTCGCAGTGCTCCTGGGACCTCAGGGACCCCCTGGAAACTCTTGCAGATTCAATGCAATGACCCTGGCACAGGATTCTGCTCAGGCTGTCGTATGCTGGGAATTCCTGAGAGTGCTCCAGCAGTGCTCCACAGCAGGGGCTGTCAGGGGTCACGCTTGGGGTCCCCGCATGCAAAGCCTTTGTGCCTGGGCTCTCTCTCCTCTCCCTCTCTCGCCCCCGAGTAATGTTTTCCTTTTCCAACATACTCATGGATGCACATTTTCTTGTCTTCGCCTCGTCCCCAGATATTTTAATGGGCTCCATTAGTCCCATAGCCCGTGGCTCTGTCTCAGAGCAAACATTAGCAGTATTTTCCCCTCCCCACGGGAACAGTACCTGCTTGTTGCAGGACAGTTACGCAAACCTGCTGCACCTGGTTTGTGTGACAGGGTCTCAGCGAGAACCCAGGGGGTATTAGTCAGCCAAGACTTAAATATGAAGTCGATTTAGAGACAACTAATCTTTTGCCTTTCCAATCTGTATTTACTTATTTTTGTTAATTATCATGTAGCGTGGCTTACAAATTCCTGGTGCAATTTGCAGTTTCATCATTATTATTACACCTTTGTAAACCAATTTAATACATGGCTATTTTCATGGAATAGAGTGCAAGATTTCTAGAAATACATAGAAAATTGAGATTTTTTTTTCTCCCTCTGTTATGTTTGAATTGTCTTCAGTCAGGAACTACTTTAATTTCTTGGTCTTGGGTTCTCTGAAGTTTGGTGACAGTGAAAATTGTACCTTTCATGTAAACCCGGACTTGTGGTCACAGATTCTCAGGTTACCCTGAGAGCATAAACTTCCATGCTTCCTCCCCACGTTTACTTTCATGTATTCTGAGTTAGCCCTAAGCTTCACGGCGTGGCCCCACAGCAATCCCCCAAATCAAACAACAGTGAAAACACCCCAATTAAATCCAAACTCCCCACTTCCGGTTTTCCATCAATTTCCTTTACCAGTATGACTTTTCCTTTTTCCCTAAATATGCAAACTTTCCTTAAAACCAAGGCAAGCGATCAAGCAACTAGTGGTGAAGCTGGATTTTTTCCAAATGCCCAAGTGACAACGCATGGACCGTTATTTCTGTGGCTGGGGTCGGAGACGGGGATGGGCCTCTCTGGGACTTGTGACTCAGTTATGGTCGCAGAGTCCCGGGGCACCCCTGCAGCTGGGCTCCTGGTCCCTCCTAATAGTTTATTTTGCACCTGAATCTCTAAGTGGGTCGCCCAAGCAAATGGGATGTCACGAGTCACCAGCTGTTGCTGGGAAACTTGAGCGACTGGCTCAGATGGTGTCAGTGAATGCTGAGAGAGAGAGAGAGAGAGAGAGAGAGAGAGAGAGAGAGAGAGAGAGAGAAGAACGAGCAAGCCATATCCTCTAATAATAATCAATAAAGCCCCGCCTGGGACTTCCCAGTTCTGACGGCCAAAGGTGTCAGGGTAGCAGAGTTGCTGTAGGTAGCAGAGTTCCCAGAAAGCATCCATCTGGACAGCTCAGAAGGAGTGAGGGGTCTCCCTCCGTGACCCCTGCATGTGGGCTGTGCTTTGAGGGTCCAGCAGGCCATGAGAGGGATCGAGGCAAAGGGCAGGGGTGGCCACTAGGCTTCCAGAGCCGGCCTTGAGGCGCCTGTTTGCCCCATGGAGCAGAGCGCTCGGGGAGGCAGTTTCCACGCCCAGCAACCCCGTGCCCTGCCGTGCTTGGGGAGTGGCTGGTTTCTGTTCTCGGGGCTCTTGTCTGCTGGGGTCCACGGTGGGCACAGTAGCTCTCACACCCCATTTCTCGAGCAGACCGTTGGGTTCCAGGGGAAAGATGTCCGTGGATGGCCTTGGGTTTACCGGAGGGTGGCGTAAACCCAGGGAAGTTTTCCTCTCTGTCTTTCCTTTTTTTCTCTCACCCTTGAGATTGCGCAGAATCCCAACCCAGCTCACTCTTAGCCAGAGTGTGGGAGAAGGAGGAAACATTTCGGAATGAGGATCCTGGGATAAAGATTCAGGCAGGCCCACCCCCACCCAAGCCCCGTTGCATTTTCATGCATATCCCTTGGGAAAGTAATGAAGGAACAGGGCTTCAATGGACCATTAAGCAAGAGCACCCCGCCCCCCCATAATTTTGTCTTTGTCTAATTGAATATTTAATTCATATCCATAGAAAGCTATTTATTTATTTATTTATTTATTTATTTATTTATTATCTTATTTTTTATGTGCCGGTGCATTCCGCTAGGGAAGTGCTGGGTGCTGTGTCTTGAGGAGTGCCAGTGGTCACATGGCTGGCCGGCGGCCACCAAGTCCTCGGCGAGCTGACAGCAGCAAGTGGGTCATGTGGCATAGCAAAGGAGTAAGTTAGCATTTGTGCTGAGCCGCGCCTTGCCGGGCTGTGCATATTGGAAGCCGCAGACAGAGACCCTTTCAGGGTGATGAATGGGCTTTTCAAGCGTCCTGCTCCCTAGTTACGAGAAGGGTGACCGGGTCAGGGAGGACTTTATGAAGCTATAAAAATGTATGTCACTTCGGACTCTCTAATGTCACGGGAAGGGAGGTAAGAGGCAAAGGAAGAAAAAAAAGGCGCAGAAATGGCAGGGTAGGTAATAGGGTAGGTAATCAGGCAGCTTCCGTGCTCTAGATCGCTTCTGCACCACAGTCCTCGGGGCCCCCAGACGGCTAGGGCAGAGCCCATCCTGCATTGTCGCCCAGTGGAATAGCAGCAGCAATAAAAACTGGGGTGGCTGTGGGGCTTCCCGGCCGGTGCAGCAGAGACTTGTGGCCTGGACAATAGGAGTGTTTTGTGGGCCAGGGCCAGAAGCTTCGGTCAGAACTGAGGGGCTCTGGCTTTGTAAATGCCACCGTCTGGTTCCTCTTGCTGGCGGTGACTTCTGAGTGTACATGGTGCCAGGAAGGCAGCGGCTAAGAGTCCCCGGTTCTGAAATGCGCCTTTGCGTCTGATAGTGTATTATAAAGTCTTGCCTCGGCATCACAAAGGATGAAAAGCAGGGAGGGAAGTGTGCTGGGCACACGTGTCCGTCTGCTGCCTGGGCGTCGTGTGTGCTGGGCACACGTGTCCATCTGCTGCCTGGGCGTCGGTGTGTGCTGGGCACACATGTCCATCTGCTGCCTGAGCGTCGTGGTGCGCCGGGCACACGTGTCCATCTGCTGCCTGGGCGTCGTGTGTGCGCTTGGGCACACGCGGTCCATCTGCTGCCTGGGCGTCGTGTGTGCTGGGCACACGTGTCTGTCTGCTGCCTGGGCGTCGGTGTGCGCTGGGCACCGCGTGTCCATCTGCTGCCTGGGCGCCGGTGTGTGCCGGGCACACGTGTTCGTCTGCTGCCTGGGCGTCGTGTGTGCGCTGGGCACGCGTGTCCATCTGCTGCCTGGGCGTCGTGTGTGTGCTGGGCACACGTGTCTGTCTGCTGCCTGGGCGTCGTAAGTGCGCGCTGGGCACACGTGTCCATCTGCTGCCTGGGCGTCGTGTGTGTGCGGGCACACGGTCTGTCTGCTGCCTGGGCATCTTGTGTGTGCTAGGCACACATGTCTGTCTGCTGCCGGGCATCGTGTGTGTGCTGGGCACATGTGTCTGTCTGCTGCCTGGGCATCTTGTGTGTGCTGGGCACACGTGTCCGTCTGCTGCCTGGGCATCCATGTGTGTGTGCTGGGCACACATGTCCGATCTGCTGCCTGGGCATCCATGTGTGTGAGCTGGGCACACGTGTCCATCTGCCCCCGGGCGTCTGTGGGCCGCAAGGCAGCTGTGGGGAGCCCGTCACTGTGCTCCTGGACCCTCTCATCAATATGCGCCTTTTGCTGTTTGAGGACTTTCCTTTCCTTGATATGTCAAACTGCGCCAAAGCTCCTTCTCAAATGCTCCTTTCCATCAGGTAGGTCCCTGGACGAGCCAGCCAGAGCGGAACGTTAGTACGGCTTCGCTTAGGCACAGGTGAACCAGGAGTTTCTCCACTGGCTCAGACACCGACTCTCTGCGGTTGGGCTGTTCAGCGATGGGACGGGCAGACTCGGGTTGCTTTGTCCTTGGGCAGGTTGGAGTCCGAAAGAAATTTTTGTGTGTGCATATGTGTGAGTGTGAGTGTATGTTTATGTGTGTGTATGTGCGTGTGTGCATTTGTGTTTGTGTGTGTATGTAGGTATGTGTGTGTATATGTGTGTGCGTGTGTGTATGTGTGCATGTGTGTATCTGCATGTGTGCATGTGCATGCACGTATGCCTCCATGTATGTGTGTGTGCATGTGTGAGTATCTGTGCTTGAGTATAGCTATGTGTGCACATGTATGTATGTGAGTGTGTTAGGTGTGGATGTATGTGCATGTATGTGTCTCTGTGAATGTGCATGCATATGTATGTGTGCATATGTGTGTACACGTGTGTGTGTGCGTGCGCTCCTGTCTGTGGACTCAGCTATCCTGCTGTAGCCTTGTCAGACTTCTGAAGAGGCGAGAGCGCAGACTTCACTCTATACACACTAATGGGTGTTGTCACCTGTTGCTTCAGGTGACCGGAAACAGCCGGTCCTTCCACACCCCGTTCAAAGCGATACTGGCCACAACTCATTTCTGCTCTTCCACCCGGCCGGTCGGGCTGGGACAAATGGAAACCCCACAGAACCTCAGGGGCCCATGGAACTTCGAATCCCACCGGATGCTTTTTTCTGGAGACTTCAATCTTCTTTTTCTGGAAACGCTGCATCATAGGAATGATGCAGGGGCTGGCTAGGTGTCAGGGCATGCTCAGGACCCCAAGACTTGCCCTGTCAACTCTTCAACCTGACTTCCCTGGACTTAAGGGTCCCAGCTGCTGACAGTGGGGCGGGGGCTGCTTCTGCTCAGCTGCCTGAACCAGCCCCTACCTGCATCCCGCCTTCCCAGCGACATTGCCCCTTGATGCACAGAGCAGGTGAGATGTCAGCAGCGGTCTTTGCTGGAGCACCTTCAGTAAGCAGCATGTCAGGCTTGGCGAGCCCTTAAGGTGAGGCGAGCTGAGACGCTCACTGAAGGTTTCAGCAGAATCATTTTCCTGTCAAAACCAGGACCCAAAGTGAAGTGTGTTGAGTTGGCTACCAGACCCATTTCTTTGTTTTTAATTTAAAACAGAAATTGCTTTGTCTGTCTGCGTGAGATGTTTGGGCTTCAGGAGTCCTGTACGTGAAGACGTAGTTGACGTCCAGGTGGTTCTGTGCTCAGGGATCACTCCTGGCTCAGTGCTCAGCGATAACTCCTGACTCAGTGCTCTGAGGTCAGAGGTCACACCTGGTTCAGTGCTCAGAGATCACGCCTGGCGCAGTGCTCAGGTATCACCCTGGCTCAGTTCCTCAAAGATCACTTCTGACTCAGTGCTCACTCCTGGCTCAGTGCTCAGGAAAAAGCTCCAGCAGGAGTCTCTGAGGATCTTATATGGTGCCAGTGACTGACCAGGGCCTGGCTCTGTGCAAGGCAAGTGCCTTCCCTGCTGTAATGTCTCTTGGTCCCTTGAACGTTTTTTCCTCTCAACAAGTGCTCGTAAGTGTTGAGAACTCCCAAGCTAGGGATTTCTAGGGGCTCCATGAGCCCACAGCATCCCTGCACAGCCCATCCCATCCTCAAAAAAACCAGAGCCCATAGCACGAACAAGTTACCTCTTTTCAACACTGAAAAAATTGCACATCACTTAAGAATTTATTAACAATCTACATAATTGCCTGAGTAATCTGCATAATTGACAGAAGTTTAATTTGACCCCGTTCAACTGTAACACTTAGGGTTTTAAATTGAAATTGGTATAATTCATTTGGGAGAGTAATTAAGCCTCGGTGTCTAACAAATACGGCGAGTAGTGCCCGGCTAGCCCTAACACTCTGTGCCAGTGTTTTATTTAAATGCGGCCAGATCTGCTCCCCGTCCCTCCACCCATGTTAAACTAGAGCAATGGCTTTTCACCTCGGGTGCCCAGTTTCCGAGGGAGCAGGCTTGAGGCTCACCGTTTGCCTCCGCCCCCTCCGGGAATCCACCTAGCAGGAACAAGCAAGGGCTGAAGCTAAGGCCACGCACCCTGATTCCCACTTGGAGGCTGTCTGATTTGAGGATCACTGGAAGGTTCTGGAACATCAGGACTCATCAGAGCCTCTGAATTTACTGGAGACTGTTAGGTGCTCACGAGATGAGGGTTAAGAGAAGCCATCTGACCTAAATCCCATGTAAATGGCTTTCTACCTTGCTGCTCCAGTTAAAATTAGCTTTTAATTGTAGTCATGTTACCAAAATGTATCTTGGTGTTGGTCATTCCAAATAAAAATAGTCAGCTACATGAACCTCGTAGTATATGGTTAAGTCGGTTTTTAAAATTTTAATGTAGACCAAAGTCATAGTTGTTGATCCAATTCTAGAGTTGAAATTGATTAGATAATGAAATTCCAATATGAAACTTGGTAAGTATAAAAAAGATAAAAAATTTTATGTGGAAATTGTATCTTATCACCGGGTTGTTGAGTCCTTGTCTGAAGATTTGCCCAGTGGCTTGTTGCGGATTGAGCTTCTGTGGTACTATTTGGGCGGTAGTTTCTGTGTTACTGATTGTTACTGTTTCTGTGTTGCTGTTTCTGTGTGTTGTGTGATTCTGTGTTTCTGTGTTACTGTTTCTGTGTGTTGTGTGTTTCTATGTTACTGTTTCTGTGTGTTGTGTGTTTCTGTGTTACTGTTTCTGTGTGTTTGTGTGTTTCTATGTTTTTGTGTTACTGTTTCTGTGTGTTGTGTGTTTCTGTGTTTCTGTGTTACTATTTCTGTGTGTTGTGTGTTTCTGTGTTACTGTTTCTGTGTGCTGAGTTTTGTAGGCTTCTATGCTACTGTCCCATCTAATTTGCTGTGTGCCTGCTAAATTTCAGTGTGGAGGAATTAGGGGTGTCCAGAGACATCAGGGTTTACGGTCTGGGCCTCTCGCTGACCTAGCGACAGCTGTAGTTGGTGGCCTGGCCGTTGGTTTCTGGAAGTCTGTAGGGCAGGGGGAGGCTGCCCTACTCCACCAGGAATTTAAAATCATTCACAGTTTGGCTTCTCTGTAGAGAACATTCACAAGGTGTGGAGTTGAACCTTCGGCTGGCTGCAGCAGTGGGGTGTGGAGAAGGCTGCGAGGACTTGGCAGGGTGGGGACTTGGCCCAGACACGCCTCAAGGGTGCCCCTGAGCTTCCAGCCACGGGGACGTGTGTGTCCGTGAACTTGAGCTGCTGGGTTGTGTTTCTTCAGAGATTTAGTTGGGACTCGGGAGAGCACAGCTGGAAGGTGAATCTACACGTGGTGACTGCTCTGTACCTTAAGTCTTGAATTTGTTTTTATAGATTCTGAGACTTCTAGGATTTGTCCATTTCTGTTTCAGAGACCCTTATTATTCCATGTTGTACTGTCTTTGCATGTGTACATTTGTCTTTTTGGCTACCTTTTTAATTTTTTTTTCTAAAATCGCTTTTCTGATTCATCTTGATTTCTCTTAAGATATCATTGTGGCGTTTGTTTATGCCTCATGTGCTCCTCAGGTGTAAAAATGAATTTTTTCACTATAGCCATTTTATAAATTCGGTCACAGCAGTATTTCAGATTAACCATTAAAAGTTTATATATATAAAAGTATGTCTATATATTATATATATTCATATATATACATATGTATATAATCACTGGACTAAAGTCATTACTGACTGGATCCCATGGGATGTCAAAAAGATCACGTGGCCGCCCACCTCAATATGGTCGGACTTCTTTGTCAAGACCCTGAACGAACAGTTTGAGGCTCTTCGTATTCCTGAAGCAACCAGATGCCATTGGGCTACAATGGACGTGATAGGGTTAAATGGAAATATTACTGGCCCATTCCAGGAAATCGATGAACAACAGGATGTCAAGTGATCAAGTGATATAAGCACATTTAATGCTAGTGGATATAAGCATTGTCTTCTTTCATTGTCTTCTTGGAAATAGTAGCTATGACTTGAATCTCTTGTGAGCCTGTCTTTCTGGTATATTTTCACTGTTCACGGAATGTCATTCTGCGTCTTGTTAATATTTTCTCTCTGTAACTTTGCACAGTGTTTGAATCAGCTGCTTTCATGTGAAATTTGTTTTCTTAAACAGTCAAAAAGGATACGTGAGATCATACATCTGTTCAGAATCTAGTATCCAAAATATACAAAGAATTTTGTAATTCAATATAACAAGAATCTCCAAGAAGAACAGAGAGATGGAACAAAACCAAGGTGCTTCACCTTGTATGTGGCTGGAGCCCCGTCTGAACCCTTCCTATCCCAGGTGGTGCCCTGAGCAGAGAATCAGGCGTCTGCTCTTCGTATCGCTGGGCGTGGTCCTCAGACAAACAAAAATCCCAAAGCATTGGAGCACAAAGATGGGCACAGGGTCAATGAAACAATCTTTCAAACACTATTGGAATGAGCCACGTCAGTGTTGGGAATGACGACATGGATGGGACTTGATACAGCTAATCAGGAAGATGCAAATAAAAGCCCGATGAGATTCTGTTATAGACACACCTGAAGGGGGAGCAACCACCACCATAATAATAGTTGATCATAAGCCTCGGACAGAATGCGGAAGTCAGAATTCCTCATTGTTGATGGAAATTCAGACTAAGGAAGGTGGGGACAGCTTTGGCTATTACCCGAGTTTTCTGAGAAGAATTTTTGATAAAGGTTCAGCATAATTTTTGTTTTTACTCTATTTTTTTTCTGCTCTTGAATGTTGATGCTCAGGAACATTCGCGAACTATTTACGTGTGTTTCACGCACATATGGCTCTCCTCAACTTGGTCTCACACCTGCCTTCCTCATCTATTTCCTCACCAGTTTCTCCACCCCTTGCATACTTACGTGCAAACACACATATGTACACGCACAACACACATTGCTGTCGGACTTGTAGTTTTCTGATTAGACCATGCACTTTAATTCCATGGAATGCCTGAGCTATGACTTCCAGTTCAACCCTTTACCCTCAAACCCCAAAGAAAATGAAGAAAGACAACTCCTAGAACCAATGGCGGCTCCTGGAAGTAAAGTGCTAGCACATTTGGGGGTCGGGGGCTCCTTTGGGAGAAATTTGCTGAAACTTGGTCACTGTGTAATCCCTAAATATTTCAGATGAGGCAGAGAGCACGTCACATTTCCATTTGGCTGTCCTTAAACCCCCTGGCTGTAAAGTCAAGTGCCATTTGAGTGGGGACTAGCTGGCCCTTCCTCCCCTCCCTCTCCTGCCGTGTCTCAGGCGCAGGGAGCTTGAGCTTCTCCCAGAAGCCCGGAAAGGTGATCAAGCACCAGATTCTGTCCAAATCAAATCCATCCAGAAGGGTTTGGGACGGGAGGAATCAAGCAGAATTCTCTGGGCCCTCGCCAAAAACACCAAGTAGCAGGACTTGTGGTACTTGTGGGAAAGCCCGCTAGGGGCTGAGATCATGGGTGATCGTGGCTGTGAATCCGCCTCCCACGTGGCCCCACACGCCACCTCTGCCTCCTGGCGTGTTTCCAGGCTTCCCAGTGGGGCCTAGTACCTGTCTTCATCTGTTTAGGTCTGTCCTGCTGAAATATTGGGAATGGTCCAGGTTTCTGGAACAATCTCAATGGACTCCTGGCCAGGCTGGTTTTCTTCTGCCGTGACGCTTCTCTAAACTCGCATTGCATAAACGCTGGAACCCACTGTAACGGCCCCAGCCTCGCCCCACGCACTGCACCACCCTCAGTGGGTTCCTGACGCCTGTGTCAAACTCAGGCTTCTCACTGTAGGGCTACCATGCTCAGCCAAGAGCTGAGAGAGTTAGGGGCGGCTTCGTACCAAACACATAGAGATGTTGGTTTGCGCTCCTGGCAGCGGCTTCACCTCGCGGAGAGGCCCGTTTCTTCCCGCCTGGGAGCGCCTCCAAGCCTCGCGTAGTGTCCGCCAGATCAAGGCTCTGTTTTTCCAAGGGCGCTTTGGGATGTATCGGGAGACTTCTGCCAGCGGTGAGCTATGCGCGCGCCACAAGGGCTGGGTGGTGGTGCCTTATTTCCAGCGGAAGCAAAGACTCGGCCAGCCTCGGAGCAGCCCAAACACCCTCTCAGTGAACCAAGCCCCGTGAGGTCCTCGACACGACGCCAACCTGCATCACCGTCAGGCCACTGTGAGAAAGTGAGTGCCACGCATCCCTGGACGCCAGACTGGGGTACCGTGTCGTGCCCCGACACCATTGCCCTGTACCCACTCTAGTGTGGGTGGATCCTCGGGCCCAGTGTAAGGGGTGACACACGCCCCCCCCTTTCCTGTTGCTTAGGCGTGCACTGAGCAAGAAGGATCTAGAATTCGTGCCTGTCTCCACAGGAATTGACCAGTTTCCAAAATTTCACAACTCTCTTAGACTTAAGTCCTACAGTCTGGAGGTTGGCACTGGCAGAAAAAACCCATTTCTTTATACAAATCCATTGAAAGTCATGGAATCATTTTGAGGGGACTGGGACAGGGTGCTGGTGTGTGTGTGTGTGTGTGTGTGTGCGTGCGTTTGTGAGCGCTCAGCAAAGAAATGGAGCCTAAAGCTCCTTGGCCCTGCTGTTGCTGTCAGAGGGAGTGGTGCCTGATAAGGGGTCGTCGTCAGAGCCCGTTGGTCGTGAAGACAACGAGTGTTTAATTAACTATTGATCATTTCGTAAGGCGATCAGGCAGATTTGAGAGGGTCACATTAGCCAGCGCTGCCTGCCCTGCCATTCAGGGTCACCATAATCTAGACGCTTGCTCCAGGAACACAGAGGGTTGGGGGTAACAGCAGGGTAGCAGAGAGCCAGGGTGAGAGTGGGGAAGATCCAAGTGCCAGGGTGACCTGGGGGGGGTCCTGGCGCCAGGGTGGAGGTCAGGCATGCCCACATTCAGTCCCTCACTTAAGGGTCTCTGACAGCATGCTACAGAAAGGATTATCCCGGACCAGGAGGTCCGTAGTGAGCCCTCACACACCAGCACTGTGATCCAGCTGGCATGAAGGCCTCCGCTGAGCCCATGCTGGGGACACAGGACGGTAGGCGCTGAGTTAATGGCAAGGTAGCTGGGGCCTCGCTGCCTGGCTTAGAGCCTGTTTCGGCTGCAGACTGAAACATTCCTACTGTCACGCTGCTCCACAAACACACTGGCCATGGCTGAACTGGGCACTTAAACATGGTTCAGTGAAAATTTATCTTCTTTCTTTGCTGCCCCCACCTCCCAACAGTTTTTTTAATTCTTGGCCCAGCTTAGCTGTGGAATCTGCCAGGCATTTGAGCCCTCCACCGCGTTTCTTCTAATCAAGGCGCTTCACGCACTCCTACCACCCAGCCTCTTCCAAAGGTCGCAGAGGAGGTGTGCCTTTATCCACTTGAGATTCCAAATGGTCCATTGTATTGGCACTGGCCCCCTGAGTTGGCTTGTCTAGAAAATTGTGTTTATTCTTCCTCTCTGACTGAACTGGGGAGTTGAGGAAGAAATAATGAAAAGCCTTTCCACCAGGAATGAAACTGC
>JAJIBD010032688.1:0-18357 GCA_021461705.1 Cryptotis parvus | reverse complement strand
GTGATTTAGCTATATTTATCAGACTGATTAATCTTACAAAATTAATTGTCTTTATCAGTTGAACAGTTGAAACAATCACTGTAACCAAGGAAAATAAAATTATTAATCAATTATGTTGCAAACATATTCCAAAGTCTTATATCCCGTGCCAATTATTCATATGATAGGCATTCCTACTAAATTGAACTGTGGAGGGCTGTTCCTCAAGAAATAAGGTCTACTGTTAGTAGTGTGGGATAGAGCGAAATGCAATGCTGTGTTACTGTTAACAGGATAGAGGGGAATGCAAAGCTGTGTTAATGCTATCATATGATTCCATCCTGCTCCAATAATATTGAATTTCTACTCTGAAAAACAAAGTTGGCCTATGATTTTGATTTCAATATTGAACCATGAATAAATAAATTAAAATAGAAAAGGGATTTGGAAGACAATGTGTTTGGTGTATTAATATTTTTAATAATAAAACTTTCACTGAGGATGCAAAGAAACACAAAAGATATTTCTTCCTACAACAGCAATTTAAAAAAGCAGCTTATTAAAATTGACTTGAAGAGCTGACTGATAGGGGCCAAAGAGATAATACACTTAGTAGGAAGTTTTCTTTGCATATGGGGCAGCCCAGGTTTGATTTCAGACACTCCATATGGTTGCCCAAGCACCACCAGGAGTGACCTCTGGGCAGACCCAGGAATAAGCCCTGAGTATTGCTGCGTGTTCTCCCTCCACCTTCATTAATATGGTATGTGAAAGATTTTCAGAACTTTTATGCTTAAAAAGTCACATTACAAAATTGTATAGTGAAAGATGAATATGTTTTGATGACTATATAAAGTCTGGCCTTATTTTAGACCAGCTAGGACCAACTCATGAGTGAGGGCCACAACAGTTGCCTTTAAGTTCAGATCTACCCTTTTAGCAGGGTCAATAGATATTATAATCTTGGGAGAAGGATTATATATAGAAACCTGAGTAATTCTGGTCTTCTATCTAAGACAGAAGGTGTTCTTGTGGACTTCAGTGTCTTTAAGAGAATACCGACTTTCTTTTCTATCTGAGCTTCTACATTGTTCTTGCTCTCTTTTATCCTTTAATGTCTTTTCATCACTGGCTGAAGAAATTAATGTTTTCTAAACTTTTTTTCTTCTGTTTTTTTCCTGATTAAATTAAAGGATATGCCAAAACCAGTAATAAGAATGTGTATCTTCCGACTCTGAGAGACCCTTAATACAAAGCAACACTAAGAAAGAAGAACAAGGAGTGCCTGATAAAATTTCATGGTCAAACTAGGCTGCCAAAACGAAGAAGGACTAAAATGACTGTCTGGAACTTTCAATGCCGTGCGCTGGCAAGCATATATCGAGAGGTCTGATGGTCCAAGCGCAAAAGATCAAGTAGGAACCATTGGTCTACTGAGATGAGAAGGTGTCAATTGAATCACGCCGTATTTTTTAACTCTTTTTATTAAATATTTTATTATACCACCATGAGACATACAATTACAACATTGTTCATGTTTGGAGGTTTTGTAACATAGTGTTCCAGCACCCCGCCCTCCACCAGTGCCCATTTCCCACCACCAATGTACCCAATTCCCTCCCTCCCAGAGTCTGCCTAAATGGCAGATTCTTTATCTCTTTTCTCTCTCCCTCTCTCTCTTTTACTTCTCTTATACTTTGTGGGTTGCACTACATACACTTAGAGGCCATCATGTGATTTTGTTGCCTGTATTTAATGCTCAGTTCTAGGTTGGTATTAGCCCTTTTGACATTTATTCACACATACCCTTCTCTGTCTTACCTAACCTCTGACTCCCACAAGTTTGTGGTAATTTCCACTTTTGGTAAGACCTCCTGATACACGTTTTGCTTGACATTGGTTTGGTGTCATAATATGTATATATATATATATATATATATATATATATATATATGTCATGCAAATAAATGCAGAAATTCTATAGTCATTCTACATCTCTCTCTTTCCTTCTAACTAATTTCTCTCAATATGATCCTTTCCATGTCTGCCGTTTTTGACAAGAGAAGAACTCTTCCTAGGAACATGCAAGGAAAGAAGTGTCGGTGGCGTTAGTGTCCTTGTCAACACGAACATGGCCTTGAACATTGATTCATTTGAATGCCTAACAAACTGTATCAGATGATTACACTTAAAGAGATGAGGCCCACTGCCAAAAAATTTCTATCTTCTTTGTCTATGCACCAACATCCACATACAAGGAAGAAGAAATTGAGAAATTCTACATGGAACTGGAGGAGTTCTATAAAAAAGATCACACCTTCTACAAGATCATAGTTGATGATTTTAATGCCAAGATAGTACCAAGATCAGCCGAAAAAAACTCTACATTGGGACCCATGGCCTAGAGTGGAAAAAACAGGGTGAGAAACTATCTGAATTCATCCTGTCCACCAAGACCATTCATGGGAACTCACAGTTCAGAAGGCTGAAGCAAAAACGTTGGACATGGAAATCTCCTGGTAGACAGTTCCACAATAAAATTGACCAAATCATCTTTTTTTTTCCTGCTTTATGGGTCACACCTGGCGACACTCAGGGGGTTACCCATGGCTCTGCACTCAGGAATTACTCCTGGCGGTGCTCGGGGACCATATGGGATGGTGGGGATGGAACCCGGCACAGGCTGGCCTCGTGCAAGGCAAATGCCCTACCCGCTAGGCTATCACTCCAGTCCCCTAACCACATCTCTTAAATAGAAGATTTTGACTGATTGATGTTGTTGTCATCCCAAAATTACAAACATGATCAGACCACCATCCCCTTTCGTAAGTAAAATTCACTTCACGCAATGGGGAGAAAAGGCTGCAAGTTTAAGAAGAAGAGAACTAGAACAACCATCAATTGGGAACTGTTTGCACCATTATGGCAACATGGGAAGATACCATCATTGATGACATTGATGAAGAATACAACCTACTGGTTCAGCACCTACATTATTGTGCGAAGAATGCTGAGAGAGAAAGAATGAAAACCACAAAAGGACGCCTGTCTTCAAAAACTCCTCAGCTAATTCGCCAACGGGCAAGGCACGAGCCTCAGGCAACCAAATGCTAACATCCAGGCTTGCAAAGTGGTGCAGAGAAGCGATAAAGGAAGATCGCAAAGAGAGAAGAGCAGAAATACTGGAAGATGCAGCAGAAGCCGGGAAAAGCAATCACACCGCCTGCCTGTCTTTCGCCAACACTAAAACCAAGATGACTGCCCTCCGAGTACTGATGGATCTATCATATCTTGCAGAAAGGCAATGGAGAAGATTATCCATGACTTCTACTCAGATCTCTTTGATAGTCATGTCCACCTGCCCACATACCAAATTCCGCAGTATGGATATGTCATTCCCAACGTTCTCCCTTCTCTGAAATCCGACATGCCATTTTGTCAGTAAAGAAGGGAACAGGATCAGGCCCAGACAAAGTCACACCCGAACACCGAAGAATCTGCCTTCAGTACTCATCAATACATTGGCTGGGCTCTTCACACACTACCTGTCTAAATCCAAGGTGCCCTTCCAATGGAAAACCAGTAGAAAAGTGCTATTGTTCAAGAAGGGAGGTTTCACAACATTGGCAACTATCACCCCATCTGCCTGTTGTTGTTCATCTACAAACTGTTCACTCGAGTCATCCTGAACAGGATTGGCAGAATTAAATGAAGGACAACCATGTGAGAAAGCTGGCTCCGAAAAGGATTCAGCACAGTCGACCATATCCAGATGGTAACCAAGCTCATTCATTTGTAGGGAGTTCAAGATGCTGCTCTGTCTCACATTCTTTGATTTAAAGAAAGTCTTTGATTCTGTTGAGACTGAAGCATTTATGAAAACCCTATCCAAAAAGGATGTTCAAACCCAATGCATCAAGATCCCTTGTGAGCTGTATTACGGATTCACCACCAGGGATCTCCACCATTCTACAAGGAAGTGATCATTGATGTCAAAAGAGGGGTTCAGCAGGGTATACCATTTCACCAAAACTCTTCAGCTCCACCCTTGAAAACACCATATGACAATTAGAATGTGAAGGAATAGGAGTGAAGATAGATGGTCAGCGACTACACCACCTCAGTTTCGCTGATGTCATTGTTCTAATAACACCAAATATTAGCCGAGCAGCACAAATGTGGCTGACTTTGCTGAGAATGTGGAAAGATAGGTCTACAGCTGAATCTGAAGAAAACTATGTACATGAAAAATGAACTAGTTCCAGAGGCCCCATTCACTGTCAATGGAACAAACATCTCTGAATGCGCAGTTATGTGTACCTAGGTTGAGAAGTCAACATAATAACAACCTAAAACCTGAGCTGTGCAGGAGGAAAAGAGCAGCATGGAATGCCTTCAAAAGCATCGAAGAAATAGCTAAAAGGACAAAAGCACCTCCAGCTCCAGGCACAACTCTTAGACTCCACCGTTCTCCCTGCATTAACATACGCCTCAGAGACCTGGGCCCTACAAAAGCAGGATGAGAATGCTATTCAGGTCTCCTAAAGAGGAGTCGAAAGAGCTATGCTTGGAATATCATGCCTCACTCAAGTGTGAGAGAGAAAAGAATCCGGAGTTTCAACTTCTGTCGCCTTTCCAGAGTCAGGGGTGCTGTCTCGATTGCCAAAGCATCAAAAATCATATGGGCTGGACATGTAATGCGATTTGGAGACAACCGCTGAACTAGAGCCATTAATGACTGGATTCCATGGGACGTCATAAGTTCACGTGGCTGCCCACCCTCAAGATGGTTAGACTTCTTCATCAAGACCCTGATAGAATGGTTGAGGCTCTTCATATTCCTGAAACAACCAGATGCCATTGGGCTACACTGGCAAGTGAAAGGGTCAAATGGAAATGTTACTGGTGCCTGCTTGAGGAAATTGATGAACAATGGGATGTCTAGTGATCTAGTGAAATTAAATCAACTGATCCTGAAATTTAACTCAACTTGGGTCCTTTTCCTAAAATGGTTTTGTCATCCAAGATCCTTTTATCATGCTCACCAATTATAGATGAACAATTCCTGGACACAAGTTTCTTTTGACCCATAGGTTAGTCTATTACTTGGCATTCTGATCTGTTTTCTGCTACTCACTCTTATTTTAGTTTTCCAGAATCTATATATTACATGTTATTATATAATACTGACCTTTCTAACAGATCTCCATTTAATAATGGTTTCTATAATATAATTTAGAATGATTAATCTACCACACCGAAAGTATAACACTAATTAATTTAGTCTCAAGAGGATATATCACTTTCAATGAGAGCATTAACATAATTTCCAGAATATGCATGTCATCTCAAGATGTAGTTAAATGTCTGTATTTATACCATTAAACATGTCTTCCATAGGTGTATCTTTTAAATCATCTAAACCACTGTAGCTTGCTTTGGAAAACTTTTTATTTTAGGATGGCAGGCACACCATGAAGGAAAGCTGCAATACTGTGGTTCTGAAGGAATGAGTGCTAAAATGACCTCCTCCTCTTGGAAGCAAACCTATATCATTTGGAAAACTGTTATTCATTATGCAGAAGTTAAGTGACACTGACATTCCAGTTGGTTTCGGAGATGTTTCCAAGCGCCACATCACTTCTATCCCTTCCTTTTTCCTTCACTCTTCTTTTAATTTTATTTCTTACTGTGCATATTTTCTCCATTTTGGTTCATTTTCCTTAACTTATGTCATGTGAGTGAGCTTCTATTATCATTATTTTTTATAGTTTGTCTTCTTTACTTTTTGGAGTTTTATTTTTGTTTGTTTAGGTCTTTGAGCCACATCCAGAGGTGAGAGATGCTCAGGGATCTAATTCTGCCTTCAAAAATGACTCCAAGCAGGTTCAAGGACCTCACAGGGTGACAGGGAGCCATATGCAAGGCAGACATCTTATAAGGTCAGCTACATTTTGACAAAAGAGTTAAAAGCATGAAATGGAACAAAAGCAGGATCTTCACCAAGTGGTGCTGGGAAAACTGGAACTTCTCAAGAAGATAAAGCACTTGCTTTCAGTTATAACATCAACATAATTTGCAAAATATGCATGCCATTTCAAGATATGTTAAATGTTTGTATTATGCCATTAAGCATGTCATTCATAGGAGCACCTTTCCAAAATCATAGAAATTAGTTTCAAAATGTGAACAGGAGTTTGGCCAAGCAAACTCAAATACCCCAGCTTTCTGGGTGGCACTCCTATTCTTGATTTGAGGAGGGCAAGGATAAAACAGTATAGAGTGACTGGTCAGAAATGATAAAGAGCTCCATATTATTGAGACTCCTTATATTGAAGAGAAATGATTTTTATAGAGGAGGGAATTTTAAAAAGAAATACAATTAAATTCTAGCTATAAGAAGAACCATACAAAATCCTAGTAGTTTAAAAAACAAAGTATGTTCCCCAGACTCTCCAATTATTCATAAGTTTTAGTCTCCTTAACAATCTCCCTAGTAATGAGGCAGGAGATAATACAGCAGGTAGTCTGCTTGTGTTGCATGTGACTGACCCAGGTACTATCCCCAGCACCCCATATTGCCCCTCAAGCCCATCAGGAATGACTCCAGAGAGCAGAGCCAGGAATAAAACTTGAGAACCTTCCCAAAAAAATGCCTCCTTAATAATACAGAAAAAAAGAACCATTATGAGTATCAAATTTCTGTAATGCAGTGACACTGGCATCTCTGTAATCACAGAAAGTCATGACATATGATATATATTAAGTTCGAAGTTTCACAAGACATTCTCCCTACCACAAGGTGAGGGGGTGGAGGGGGATAAAAAGCTAGAGTATGTATCAATGTTACTTAAGAATCCTTGGTTTAAATTTAAGTATAGTAGTGCATTGTTTCAGATATATTTTGCTAACGAATCAAATCCCCAAAAACCTCATCAAGGAGCAATTTGAAAATAATATGGAAGTGATGGAAGGAGATAGGGGGGAGGCAGAGGGGCAGGAGAGGTCTGCTAAAGAATGCTCAGAAATCTGAGAACTATTCCTGGTGATTCTAGCACTTTCAGTTTAGTGCTAGGACTCAGGCTGTGAGGTGTTGGGAATCATCAAGGCTGTTGGTGATTGACGGCTGTTAGGGCCACAACCAGTGATGCTCAAGAGGCCATAACAACCTGGGAGATACCCCAGGTTGTCAGCATGCAAACTACACATTCTACCCCCTGCACTATCTAACTAGTCTCCAAAATACACACACAAATATACACACACATACATAGTATTATATCATAATAATATTAATTAAATTAATATGCATTATAATACATTATATATACACATATGTGCATATTTTAATATATGAATTTTCATATAATTTTTATATCTATTTTAATTTTTTCCTATTCACTTTGTTGTGGTTACTCTTGCAATAGCTGAGAGGTGTCGGGAATCACGTATGCATTGTTTTGGTGCTTATACACTTGATATAGATAAAGCTCTCCGTTGACCCCCAAACAACAAACTACCTACATTTTATTTGTGTTATTCACATCTGTGCTTTGTACTCCTGACCTCAGTGCTTGTACATGGTCAATGTGTTGCACACTTTAGTGTGAATGTGAGTGGCACCAGGATTGAACTCATAATCTTACATTTACAAGGTACTTTTAGATGCTGAGCCCTCACCAAGGCCCTCAAGACTGTTTTTCTCATTAGGAAACTTACTAATAATTTGTTGTACAATGCCTCAAAAAATATTTTGGGGAAACCGCCTAAGTGTGAATGTTAAAACACTTGGCCAAAGTACCAAAATTGCAACAATTGTTATTTTTCTACCTCTCAGCTTCCATTATTCTCTTTTCTCTTTCTAGCTTCATAAATAAACAATAAAAACAGAAAAGCTCCTTTCTGTAGAACTCTTTTTAGTTAGTCATATAATCACCTCTTAAAAGCTATAAGTAGTCACACACATAGAAGGTATGGTTTGGATAAAATATTCACCTTAACTCTATAACGAAGCAGTCTTTAAATACGGATTAAGATTACAGTTAAATAACCATAATTAAACTGAATTTTTTAAAATGACTCGTTAACTTGATAAATTAAGTGTGTTTTTATTCACTGGTTTCCTTTGTGAAGGAAAACAGAAAATGAATCTTTCTCAGAGTTAAAAGCATTGAGCATATGAGATTAGAAAATAAACTTACTTCTAAAACCTTTCACATGTTTATACTAAAACACTTTACATGTCTAATATTTATATTAAAATATTGAGATGGCTATGATCTTTTGACCATAATGGTAAGACACAACAAAGCTCCCAGTTCTAAGAAGTTTTCAGAAACTTGACAACAAAAGAGTCGCTACATTTATGTATTCTATTTTGCTTTTTCATGATAATCTAACACTAAAAATTAAAGGTCTATATCTTAGAATCACAATAACTGTAATCTAGACTCTGTGTCTTTTTGTAGATTGGCTGGACAGAATAACGTATATGTGATGAGAAATACAGGGCAGAGAGAGAGAACATATGAGGCAAGCATTTGCCTTGTCATTGGTCCACCTCAACTCAAATCTCTGGTACCACTTACAGTTCCCTGAGCACTGGTAAGGGTCATGCCTGAGCGCAAAGTCAAGAACAGCTCCTGAGCACTGCATCCAAAATAAATAAATAAAAGAAAATTCTACAGTGGGTAATGGAGGTAAAAAAAAATCACTACCTTCTTCACACAAAAGCCAAAGAACCATGATAAAATCTCTAATACTTCCCATATGCAACTAAACCTGGTCCTTTCTTATGGAAACCCATAGCCCCATATTAGGGTGTTCAGTTTCTGGTGTATAACCAGGTGTATTCTGATGCACCACAACTAAATGAGTGTGACCCACAGTGAGCAACACAACCAAGCATGTGTGACCCTGGGTTATTAAATTTACAAAAATACTTGGAGGTCAAACTTGAGTGGTATAACATGATGGTGGGAAATGATCAGGAGTTTGTTTACATTCAGAAACTTAGAAGGGTGAGTATGATGAAAAGGGAAATGCAAAGAACCAGAGCCACTGGAATTATAAAGTTGTCACTAAAATAGGCAAGGAAGATTTCAAAGGGGAAAATTCTGGAGCTGAGTTTGGGATATGAACTCTAAGAGTCCTATTATTACAAGAGTAATTATATCAACTGCATTGATGAGCACACAACTATGGAGTCATAGTTGTGTGGACAGACTTTCCTGTTTGTCATAGTTGTATGGACAAACTTTCCTATTTGTCCAGGTCAAACAGGAAATTGTGGGAATGTCAGTATAATTTAGCATGCATGGCATTTGAATTCCTTTTCTTAAGCTTGATCACTTGATCACTTGACATCCCGTTATTCATCGATTTGCTCAAGCAGGCCCCAGTAATATTTCCATTTGACCCTATCACGTGCCGGGTAGCCCAATTGCATCTGGTTGCTTCAGGAATACAAAGAGCCTCAAACGAACTACAAGACACTGCTTCAAGAAATAAAAGAGGACACGAGGAAATGGAAACACATTCCCTGCTCCCTGGAAGGCGAGAATTAACATTGTCAAGATGGTAATACTCCCCTAGAGCTTTGTACAGATTCAATGCGGTTCCTATAAGGATTCCCATGACATTCTTTAAAGAAATTGACCAAACACTTCTGAAATTCGGTATGGAATAACAAAAGCCTCACGGATAGCTAAAGCAACTCCTTGGGAAGAAGAAGATGGAGGCATCACCTTTCCCAACCTCAAACTGTACTACAAAGCAGCAGTAATTAAAACAGCGTGGTACTGGAATAAAAACAGACCGGTGGACCTATGGAATAGAGTTGAGTATCCTGACACCCACCCTCAAAGATATGATCAGTTAATCTTTGATAAAGGTGCAAAGAGTCCAAACTGGAGTAAGGAAAGCCTCTCTTCAACAAGTGGTGCTGGGAAAACTGGACAGCTACATGTAAAAATGAATTTGGACCTGTGTCTAACACCTTGCACAAAAATCAGATCAAAATGGATTAAAGATCTCAATGTCAGACCTGAATCCATAAAGTACATTGAAGAAAATATAGGAAAAACCCTCCACGACATCGATGCTAAAGACACCTTCAAAGGTGAAACACCATTAACAAAAGCAACTAGAAGAAAATATAAATATATGGGACTACATGAAACTGAAGAGCTTCTGCACCTCGAAAAGAAACAGTGACCAAGATAGAAAAACAGTCGACAGAATGGGAAAAGAATATTCACCCAATACCCATCTGATAAGGGGTTAATATCCAGGATATATCAGGCACTGGTACAGCTATATAAGAAAAAAAAGCCAACCCCATTAGAAAATGGGGAGAGGAGATGAACAGAAACTTTGACAAGGTAGAAATCGAATGGCCAAAAGGCATATGAGAAAATGCTCATCATCACTAATCATCAGAGAGATGCAAATCAAAACAACAATGAGATATCACCTCACACCACAGAGAATGGCCCATATCCAAAAGGGTAAAAGCAACAAGTGCTGGCGTGGATGTGGGGGAAAAGGGGACTCTCATACACTCGTTGGTGGGAATGTCGACTTGTACAACCTTTCTGGAAAACAATATGGACATTCCTCCAAAGACTAGAAATTGAGCTCCCTTTGACCCAGCCATACCGCTCTTGGGAATATACCCTGGAAAGCCAAAAACACACAGCGGAAACACAATCTTCACTTTTATTTTCATAGCAGCACTTATTCACAATAGCCAGAACCTGGAAACAACCAGTATGCCCGAGAACTGATGACTGGATAAAGAAACTGTGGTACATCTACACAATGGAATACTATGCAGCTGTCAGGAAAAATGAAGTTATGAAATTTTTCTATAAATGGATGGATATGGAAAGAATCATGTTGGAGTGAAATTAGTCAGAAGGAAAGAGAGAGACATAGAATGACGGGCATTTATTTGCATGGCATAAATATACTAGGTGATCTTACCGAAAGTGGAAATTACCACAAGCATGTGGGAGTCAGAGGTTGGTTTAGATAGAGGAAGGGAACATGTGTGAATAAATGCCTAAAGTTCTGATGCTAACATAGAACTGAGCATTAAATACAGACAAAAAATGCAAATGATGGCTTCTAAGTGTAGTACACTTAGAAGTGTACAATGTGTGGGAGAAGGAGGAGAGAGAGAGGGAGAGGAGAGGGAGATAAAGAACCTGCCATTTAGGCAGGATGTGGGAGGGGGAGGGAATTGGGGACATGGGTGGTGGCTGGGGGCACTGGTGGAGGGCGGGAGTGCTGGAACACTGTGTGATCGAAACCCCCAGCGTGAACAGCATTGTAATTGTATATCTCACGGTGGTATAATAAAATGTTAAAAAAATAATAATGTAAATAAAATTAAGATAATAGTTAAGATTAAGTAACTAATTTTAATGGTTAAAATTAAGATAATAATTAAGATAAAAGGAAAGATGCCTCTAGGAATACAATAAAAAAGAAAGATCCAAGAGTTGAAATATTGACCAGAAAGGGAAAAGTGGCCCATGGATTTAAAGGGACAGAGCTCAACAAGCCTGCAGCCCGGGTTAATCTCTGAGCTCCCCTCCTAGCTCCTGGAGCTCACGCAAAATCTACACGTTCAAGCACTTGGCTTTGAAGACTTGGAGTTATGCCAAAGGTCTACATTTCTGATTGCTGCTATTCATGGGTCAGAAAATTATGTTTTCCTGACTGCAGAGTCCACAAGAATCCCAACTCCCTTTGCCATAGCCTATCTTCCTCGACTTCTTCAGTGCCACCCTCTTCACTCCTGTCTACTAGGTTGAGGGCCCTTGGATGTGGGATCTTCTGAAGCCTCTGGGGTGCCACATCCCCTAAATACACAAAAAATGAGGTTTCCCCTATTGGGAAACGAGATACATGCTGTCTTTTCCTTATTGATTTTGTAGGAGTCTTATGTATATGTTAGATATTAATCTCTTATTTGTTGTAGACATTGCCAATAATATCTTCTTCCACTCTGCCAGTTAACTATTAATTTTTCTGAGGGCTTCCAGTATTGAACAGAAATAATCTACACGAGTAAATATTATTATTATTATTATTATTATTATTTTTGCTTTTTTGGGATCACACACAGGCAATGCTCGGGGGGTTTCTCCTGGCTCTGCACCAAGGAATTACTACTGGCAGTGCTCTGGGGACCATATGGGATGCCGGAATCGAACCCAGGCCGGCACAGGCCGGCCGCTGGCAAGGCAAAAGCTCCTACCCGCTGGACTATCGCCTCCAGCCCAACACAGAGTAAATATTATTTATTAGAAAAAAAAAACAAAGAGCCTCAAACAACAAGTGGTGTTGGGAAAACTGGGCAGCGACATGTAAAAAAAATAAATTTGAACTTCTGTCTAACACCATCAACAAAAAATCAAATCAAAAAGGATTAAAGATCTTAATATCAGACTTGAATCATAAAAGTACATTGAAGGAAATATAGGAAAATATTTCTATATTCCTTCAATTCCACGACATTGAAACTAAAGGCATCTTCAAAGGTGAAACATCACTAACAAAGCAATTAGAAGACAAGATAAACATATGGGACTACATGAAACTAAAAAGCTTCTGCACCTCAAAAGAAACAGTGACTAAGATACAAAGGCAGTCCACAGAATGGGAAAGAATATTCACCCAATACCCATCTGATAAGGGGGTTAATATCCAGGATATATCAGGCACTGGTAGAACTTTACAAGAAGAAAACAAACAACCCCATCAAAAAATGGGGAGAAGAAATGAACAGAAACTTCAGCAAGGAAGAAATTGAATGGCAAAAAAAACATATGAAAAAATGCTCATCATCTCTAATCATCAGAGAGATGCAAATCAAAAACAACAATGAGATACCACTTTACACCACAGAGACTGGCACATATTCAAAAGAGCAAGAACAACAAGTGCTGGCGTGGATGTGAGGAAAAGGGGACACTCATCCATTGTTGGTGGGAATGCTGGCTGGTACAGCCTTTCTGGAAAAAACAATATGGACATTCCTCCAAAGACTAGAAATTGAACTCCTATTTGACCCAGCCATACCACTCCTGGGAATCTACTCTGGGAAGCCAAAAATATGCAGTGGAAACACCATCCCTACTTTTATGTTCATAGCAGCATTATTCACAATAGCCAGAATCTGGAAATAACCAGAGTGCCCGAGAATCAATGACTGTATAAAGAAGCTTTGGTACATCTACACAATGGAATACTATGCAGCTTTAGAAAAAATGAAGTTATAAAATTTGCCTATAAATGGATGGACATGGAGAATTATGTTGAGCGAAATTAGCCAGAAGGAGAGAGACAGATACAGAATGACTGCATTTATCTGCATGACATAAATATATATGTACATATTATGATACCAATATCCAAGGTCAAGTGAAACATATATCAGGAGATCTTGTCAAAGGTGGAAATTATCACAAACGTGTGGGAGTCAGAGGCTAGGTAAGACAGAAAATGGAACAGTGTGCTAACAATTGTCGAGGGTACTAATACCAACCTAGAACTGAGCATTAAATAGAGGCCAAAAGATACCCATGACAACCCTTTAATGTATGTTCTGTAATCGGATTCATAGTCTGTAAGGGAAGGAAAAGATAAAAGAGAGAGAAAGGGAAAGAAATAAAGAACCTGCCATGTAGGATGGCTGGGAGAGGGGGAGGGAACTGGGGACATTGGTGGTGGGAGATCGGCACTGGTGGAAGGGATGGGTGCTGGAACACTGTATGACCAAAACCCAAATATGAACTTTTTAATTGTACATCTTTGTAATTGTAAAAAAAAAAACTTAAAAAATTAAAAAAAAACCTAAACTTTCAAAAAAAAAAAAAAAGAAAACTGCTCTTTCAGGGTCTTGACAAAGAAGTCTGACCATCTTGTAGGTGGGGGTGGCCACGTGATCTTTTGATGTCCCGCCTTTCTTAAGGTAAACCAATCAATATATGCATGTTACCAAAATTGCATTTGGCTATACTTCAATGTCATCTTAAGAATAAAACAGGCTGAGGGGCAGAGCGCATGCTCTGCATGTTTTTAGGCTCTGAGTTCAAATCCTGAGCATGTCTGGGTATGGTTCAACAGGACAAAAAGAAAATAATAAACTACTGATTTTTTTTCTTTAAATTTCAGTAAATTATGATTTTTTCTTTGCAATTTTTTAAATGAAATTACAGTCAATAAAGTTTGACAGACTCTCTTCTTAAGATTTAAATAATTTTCTTGAACATATATGTTCATTGATTTTCTTTCTCAGAGTGATTATTCCAAAATTCTCTTTATCCTGAGTTCCTACAGAAATTGATATTTTAATTTGATGTATAATCCCAGTTTTCTTTAATCTCCCAATGATTAATGATTACAAGCATTTTATTCATATGCCTTTGGCCATTCTGATTTCTTTTTTTTTTTTGGAAGTTTCTGTTCATTTCTTCTCCCCATTTTTTTGATGGGGTTGGACTGTTTCCTTCTTATGAAGTTCTACAATGCCTGTTATATCATGGATATTAACCCCTTATCAGAGGGGCATGGGTAAATATACTTTCCTCTTCATGGTCTGTCTTTGCATCTTTGTCACCATTTCTTTGAGGTGCAGAAGTTTTAAGTTTTATATAGTCCCATATGTTTATCTTTGCTTCCAATTGCTTTGTTAGTGGTGTTTCATCTTTGAAGATGCCTTAAGCTTCAATGCCATGGAGTCTTTTCCTAAATTTTCTTAGATAAAATTTATGCGTGCAGGTCTGATATTGAGATCTTTAATTCATCACTTGATCACTTGATATCCTGTTATTCATCGATTTGCTCAAGTGGGTGCCAGTAACATTTCCATTTGACCCTATCACATGCCATTGTAGTCCAATGGCATCTGAGTTGCTTCCAGGAATACAAAGAGCCTCAAACTGTTTATTCAGGGTCTTGGAGGAAGAAGTCTGACCATCTTGTAAGTGGGAGGCCACGTGATCTTCTGAAGTCCCGTGGGATCCAGCGTTAACAGCTCTAGTCCAGTGGTCATCTCCAAATCGCATTATATTTCCAGCCCATCTGATTTTAGATGCTTTGGTAAGTAAGACAGCGATGGAGGTAGGAACTTCGAATTCTTCTCTTACTTGAGTGAGGCGTGATATTCCAAGCACAGCTCTTTTTTTAAAAATATTTTATTATACCACCTTGAGATATACAATTACAACGATGTTCGTGTTTGGAGGTTTTGGTCTCTTGATTCCTCTTTGGGAGACCTGAAAGCGTTCTCATCTTGCCTTGTAGGGCCCAGGTCTCTGAGGTGTATGTTAATGCAGGAAGAATGGTGGAGTCAAAGATGTGCCGGAGCTGGAGGTTCTTTGTCCTTTAAGCTATTTCTTGATGCTTTTGAAGGCATTCCATGCCACTCTTTCCTCCTGCGCTTTCAGGTTTTAGATCATTCATCGTGTTGACTTCTTGACCTAGGTACACATAACTGCTGGATATGTGTACATATCAATGGATATGTTTGTTCCATTGAGAGTGAACGGAGCTTCGAACTAGTTTGTTTTTCATGAACATAGTTTTGTTGAGATTCAGCTGTAGACCTATCTTTCCCTCATTCTCGGTCAAAGTTAGCCAGAGTTTGTGCTACTTGGCTAATGTTGGTGTAATTAGCCAAGTAATAATATTTCCAGCCCATCTGATTTTAGATGCTTTGGCAAAGGAGACAGCGTCCCTTACTCTGGAACAGCGATGGAAGTCGAACTCCGGATTCCTTCTGTGTGAGGCATGATATTCCAAGCATAGCTCTTTTTTTAAATATTTTATTATAATACTCCACTTTGCTGATGACAGCAAAGTGGAGGTGGTGAAGTTGCCGACCGCCTGTCTATCTTCATTCCCATTCCTTCCCATTCTAATTGTCCATGATGTTCTTGGTGGGTGGTGCTGAGGAGCTTTGGGGAAAATGGTACTCACTCCCTGTCATAACCCTCTTTGACATCAATGATCACTTCCTTGAGAATGGTGAGATCCTGGTGGTGAATCCGGAATACAGCTCACTAAGGATCTCGATGTATTGGGTTTGAATACCCTGTTTGGCTAGGGGCCTTCAATGACCACTTCAGTCTCCACAGAATCAAAGCTTTCTTTAAATCAATGAACATGAGACAGAGCAGCATCTTGTACTCCCTACAAACTCAGTGAGCTTGGTTACTATGTGGATATGGTTGACTGTGCTGAACCCTTTCTGGAAGCCAGGTTGCTTACATCATTGTCCTTCATCTAATGCTCCGCCAATCCTGTTCAGGATGACTTGAGTGAACAGCTTTAGATGACTGACAACAGGCAGATGTGGTGATAGTTTCAAATGTCGTGGATGTCTCCTTCTCGAACAGTGTAGAATTGTCCTGCTGGTTATGTATTGTGAGGGTACCTTGCATTCAGACAGGTAATGCGAAGAGCCGAGTCAGTGTATTAATGAGTACTGATGGCAGATTCTTTCTCAGTGGGTCTGTCTTCTGTCCTGGCCTGGTGCTGTTCCCCTTCTTTACTGTCGAAATGGCATGTCAAATTTCAGAAGGGAGAACATTGGGAATGATATATACATCCTGCAGAATTTGGTATGTGGGCAGGTGGATGGGGGCTATCAAATATATCTGAGTAGATGTCATATTTAAAGACTTCTTTAATTCATCTTGATCGATTTTTGTGCATAGTGTTAGAGGTCTAAGTTCATTTTTTACATATAGCTCGCCCAGTTTTCCTAGCCCCTCTTAAGTAGGACTTTCCTTGCTCCACTTCATACTTTGTGCTCCCTTATCAAAGATTAAGATCATTTATTTGAGGTTGTGATCCATACTTGGATCTATTCAGGTCCACAGGTCTGTTTTTACTCCATTACCATGCTGTTTTAATTATTACTACTTTGAAGAGTCATCTTCAAAGCACCGCAATTTAAGTAGAATGACTCCCTAGCTCTCTCAATCCACCAGTCACTACCACTGTCTGACACAAAGGGCTTCTTCGTTACTGTCATTCCTTTCCATCCAGAATTGGCATTATTTAGGGAGCTGCATTTGCTACTACTTAGCAAATAAAGGTATATTTTTACTTCCTTCATTATAATTGGCATAATCTGTACACATGAATATTTGTATTCATTACATATATAAGTCTGTTCTCATCTATGGAATATCCAGATAAAATAAACTGTGCTCCTTCTGACTACCAAAGTAAAGAATCATTACTGAGACAGACCATAATCAAAGCCGTGACTTTCTGAAGACAGAGAAAAGATAAGTTGAGATGAAGGAAAGGCAAATGTGATAGCTGAACCCCAGGAAAACCTCTATTTAGTCTGTGCCATGCTTTGTCCATCTGTGATGTGCACACCCATGGTAGAGTTTGATGTGGCAATTACATATTTAAATCTCCATACTTTCTGCGGTATACAAATGTAACAGCATTGATCTTGAAAATATCTTAGCATTTCCACAGTATACGCCAGTGAAATGCTTAAGATCTTCTCTGAGCTCTTCTATAGTGTGTTCATAAAGGATTTTGCTGTTGCTTCACAAGTCAATAAAACTCCAACCACAAGTCTTTATTTCATTTCAAGTTATCAGTTTTACTTGACAGCTCCACTAGAGATCACCGTGTCATAAGCAAATTGAACCTAACATTACTCTTCTAAAAATATTTACTTCTTCAACAAAATAATGTTACAGGTATCAGCATCATCTGTAATACTTAACTGTGTATTTAGATTTGGACCTGGAAATTTCTCTTATGAGATGGTGTATCGCTTATATTAAAAGTAACAGAGGTATCTAACATACCTTATCACTTCTCAAAGAATATTACAGCTTATGAAAGTTCAGATGGTACCTAAAATCCTTAAAATTAAAGTGAGGTAAAAAGAGCAAGTTTAGAGGTGTAGAAAAGAATAGTTAAAGTGGGTGATGGTAGTTTCATTTCCTTCTCAGCCTCTGAGAAGTACACTGGAAACAAAAGAAGTTCAAGAATCAAGAGAAGAAAAATATTGTTTCAGGTACAATAAACAAACTTAAAATCTAGTATCAGTGAAGACTCTATAAATATCTAACTGATACTCAGAGAGGGAACTAGAATATAACCCAGTGAGAGTGCATGCCTAATACCTAGGTACTCCCCAAAAAATATTTCAACCCCTTGGAGGAAATTTTATATATCTAGCACTATTCAATAGTTTCTCAAGATAAACTGTTACATATGCGGATGTTTCTGTGAACATGTTATCTTTAATAAATAAACCAGCTTTCTTTTTTTTTTTTTTTCTTTTTTTGGGGTCACACCCGGCAATGCTCTAGGGGTTTCTCCTGC
>JAJIBD010032687.1:0-19305 GCA_021461705.1 Cryptotis parvus | reverse complement strand
TTGATTTCCAAAGAAAGTCTTTGACTTGTTGTAGACTGAAGCATTTATGAAAACCCTAATGTGCTTGATGCTAAACCCAATGCATCAAGATCTCCCTTGTGAGTCTGTATTACGGATTCACCACCAGGATCTCATACCCATTCTCACAAGGAAGTGATCATTGATGTCGAAAGAGGTTCAGCAGGTATACCATTTCACCAAACTCTCTTCAGCCCACCTTGAAAACACCATATGACAATTAGAATGTGAAGGAATAGGAGGAAAGTATAGATGGTCAGCGACTACTCCTTCACCTCAGTTTCCTGGGCTGATGTCATTGTTCTAATAACACCAAATATAGCCGAGCAGCACAATGGCTGACTTTATTGCGAATGTGGAAAGATAGGTCTACAGCTGAATCTGAAAAACTATGTACATTGAAAAATGAACTAGTTCCAGAGGCCCCATTCACTGTATCAATGGAACAAACATCTCTGAATGCGCAGTTATGTGTACCTAGGTTGAGAAGTCAACATAATAACAACCTAAAACCTGAGCTGTGCAGGAGGAAAAGAGCAGCATGGAATGCCTTCAAAAGCATCGAAGAAATAGCTAAAAGGACAAAGACTCCTCCAGCTCCAGGCACAACTCTTTAGACTCCACCGTTCTCCCTGCATTAACATACACCTCTCAGAGACCTGGGCCCCTACAAAAGCAGGATGAGAATGCTATTCAGGTCTCCTAAAGAGAAGTCGAAAGAGCTATGCTTGGAATATCATGCCTCACTCAAGTGTGAGAGAGAAAGAATCCGGAGTTTCAACTTCTGTCGCCTTTCCAGAGTCAGGGGGGGGTCTCGATTGCCAAAGCATCAAAAATCATATGGGCTGGACATGTAATGCGATTTGGAGACAACCGCTGAACTAGAGCCATTAATGACTGGATTCCATGGGACGTCATAAGTTCACGTGGCTGCCCACCCTCAAGATGGTTAGACTTCTTCATCAAGACCCTGATAGAATGGTTGAGGCTCTTCATATTCCTGAAACAACCAGATGCCATTGGGCTACACTGGCAAAGTGAAAGGGTCAAATGGAAATGTTACTGGTGCCTGCTTGAGGAATTGATGAACAATGGGATGTCTAGTGATCTAGTGAAATTAAATCAACTGATCCTGAAATTTAACTCAACTTGGGTCCTTTTCCCTAAAATGGTTTTGTCATCCAAGATCCTTTTATCATGCTCACCAATTATAGATGAACAATTCCTGGACACAAGTTTCTTTTGACCCATAGGTTAGTCTATTACTTGGCATTCTGATCTGTTTTCTGCTACTCACTCTTATTTTAGTTTTCCAGAATCTATATATTACATGTTATTATATAATACTGACCTTTCTAACAGATCTCCATTTAATAATGGTTTCTATAATATAATTTAGAATGATTAATCTACCACACCGAAAGTATAACACTAATTAATTTAGTCTCAAGAGGATATATCACTTTCAATGAGAGCATTAACATAATTTCCAGAATATGCATGTCATCTCAAGATGTAGTTAAATGTCTGTATTTATACCATTAAACATGTCTTCCATAGGTGTATCTTTTTAAATCATCTAAACCACTGTAGCTTGCTTTTTGGAAAACTTTTATTTTAGGATGGCAGGCACACCATGAAGGAAAGCTGCAATACTGTGGTTCTGAAGGAATGAGTGCTAAATGACCTCCCCTCCCTCTTGGAAGCAAACCTATATCATTTGGAAAACTGTTATTCATTATGCAGAAGTTAAGTGACACTGACATTCCAGTTGGTTTCGGAGATGTTTCAAAGCGCCACATCACTTCTATCCCTTCCTTTTTTCCTTCACTCTTCTTTAATTTTATTTCTTACTGTGCATATTTTCTCCATTTTGGTTCATTTTCCTTAACTTATGTCATGTGAGTGAGCTTCTATTATCATTATTTTTTATAGTTTGTCTTCTTTACTTTTTTGGAGTTTTATTTTTGTTTGTTTAGGTCTTTTGAGCCACATCCAGAGGTGAGAGATGCTCAGGGATCTAATTCTGCCTTCAAAAATGACTCCAAGCAGGGTTCAAGGACCTCACAGGGTGACAGGGAGCCATATGCAAAGGCAGACATCTTATAAGGTCAGCTACATTTTGACAAAAGAGTTAAAAGCATGAAATGGAACAAAAGCAGGATCTTCACCAAGTGGTGCTGGGAAAACTGGAACTTCTCAAGAAGATAAAGCACTTGCTTTCAGTTATAACATCAACATAATTTGCAAAATATGCATGCCATTTCAAGATATGTTAAATGTTTGTATTATGCCATTAAGCATGTCATTCATAGGAGCACCTTTCCAAAATCATAGAAATTAGTTTCAAAATGTGAACAGGAGTTTGGCCAAGCAAACTCAAATACCCCAGCTTTCTGGGTGGCACTCCTATTCTTGATTTGAGGAGGGCAAGGATAAAACAGTATAGAGTGACTGGTCAGAAATGATAAAGAGCTCCATATTATTGGAGACTCCTTATATTGAAGAGAAATGATTTTTATAGAGGAGGGAATTTTAAAAGAAATACAATTAAATTCTAGCTATAAGAAGAACCATACAAAATCCTAGTAGTTTAAAACAAAGTATGTTCCCCAGACTCTCCAATTATTCATAAGTTTTAGTCTCCTTAACAATCTCCCTAGTAATGAGGCAGGAGATAATACAGCAGGTAGTCTGCTTGTGTTGCATGTGACTGACCCAGGTACTATCCCCAGCACCCCATATTGTGCCCTCAAGCCCATCAGGAATGACTCCAGAGAGCAGAGCCAGGAATAAAACTTGAGAACCTTCCCAAAAAATGCCTCCTAATAATACAGAAAAAAGAACCATTATGAGTATCAAATTTCTGTAATGCAGTGACACTGGCATCTCTGTAATCACAGAAAGTCATGACATATGATATATATTAAGTTCGAAGTTTCACAAGACATTCTCCTACCACAAGGTGAGGGGGTGGAGGGGACAAAAAGCTAGAGTATGTATCAATGTTACTTAAGAATCCTTGGTTTAAATTTAAGTATAGTAGTGCATTGTTTCAGATATATTTTTGCTAACGAATCAAATCCCCAAAACCTCATCAAGGAGCAATTTGAAAATAATATGGAAGTGATGGAAGGAGATAGGGGGAGGCAGAGGGGCAGGAGAGGTCTGCTAAAGAATGCTCAGAAATCTGAGAACTATTCCTGGTGATTCTAGCACTTTCAGTTTAGTGCTAGGACTCAGGCTGTGAGGTGTTGGGAATCATCAAGGCTGTTGGTGATTGACGGCTGTTAGGGCCACAACCAGTGATGCTCAAGAGGCCATAACAACCTGGGAGATACCCCAGGTTGTCAGCATGCAAACTACACATTCTACCCCCTGCACTATCTAACTAGTCTCCAAAATACACACAAATATACACACACATACATAGTATTATATCATAATAATATTAATTAAATTAATATGCATTATAATACATTATATATACACATATGTGCATATTTTAATATATGAATTTTCATATAATTTTTATATCTATTTTAATTTTTTCCTATTCACTTTGTTGTGGTTACTCTTGCAATAGCTGAGAGGTGTCGGGGAATCACGTATGCATTGTTTTGGTGCTTATACACTTGATATAGATAAAGCTCTCCGTTGACCCCAAACAACAAACTACCTACATTTTATTTGTGTTATTCACATCTGTGCTTTGTACTCCTGACCTCAGTGCTTGTACATGGTCAATGTGTGTTGCACACTTTAGTGTGAATGTGAGTGGCACCAGGATTGAACTCATAATCTTACATTTACAAGGTACTTTTAGATGCTGAGCCCTCACCAAGGCCCTCAAGACTGTTTTTCTCATTAGGAAACTTACTAATAATTTGTTGTACAATGCCTCAAAAAAATATTTTGGGGGAAACCGCCTAAGTGTGAATGTTAAAACACTTGGCCAAAGTACCAAAATTGCAACAATTGTTATTTTTTCTACCTCTCAGCTTCCATTATTCTCTTTTCTCTTTCTAGCTTCATAAATAAACAATAAAAACAGAAAAGCTCCTTTCTGTAGAACTCTTTTAGTTAGTCATATAATCACCTCTTAAAAGCTATAAGTAGTCACACACATAGAAGGTATGGTTTGGATAAAATATTCACCTTAACTCTATAACGAAGCAGTCTTTAAATACGGATTAAGATTACAGTTAAATAACCATAATTAAACTGAATTTTTTAAAATGACTCGTTAACTTGATAAATTAAGTGTGTTTTTATTCACTGGTTTCCTTTGTGAAGGAAAACAGAAAATGAATCTTTCTCAGAGTTAAAAGCATTGAGCATATGAGATTAGAAAATAAACTTACTTCTAAAACCTTTCACATGTTTATACTAAAACACTTTACATGTCTAATATTTATATTAAAATATTGAGATGGCTATGATCTTTTGACCATAATAGTAAGACACAACAAAGCTCCCAGTTCTAAGAAGTTTTCAGAAACTTGACAACAAGAGTCGCTACATTTATGTATTCTATTTTGCTTTTTTCATGATAATCTAACACTAAAAATTAAAGGTCTATATCTTAGAATCACAATAACTGTAATCTAGACTCTGTGTCTTTTGTAGATTGGCTGGACAGAATAACGTATATGTGATGAGAAATACAGGGCCAGAGAGAGAACATATGAGGCAAGCATTTGCCTTGTCATTGGTCCACCTCAACTCAAATCTCTGGTACCACTTACAGTTCCCTGAGCACTGGTAAGGGTCATGCCTGAGCGCAAAGTCAAGAACAGCTCCTGAGCACTGCATCCAAAATAAATAAATAAAAGAAAATTCTACAGTGGGTAATGGAGGTAAAAAAAAAATCACTACCTTCTTCACACAAAAGCCAAAGAACCATGATAAAATCTCTAATACTTCCCATATGCAACTAAACCTGGTCCTTTCTTATGGAAACCCATAGCCCCATATTAGGGTGTTCAGTTTCTGGTGTATAACCAGGTGTATTCTGATGCACCACAACTAAATGAGTGTGACCCACAGTGAGCAACACAACCAAGCATGTGTGACCCTGGGTTATTAAATTACAAAATACTTGGAGGTCAAAACTTGAGTGGTATAAACATGATGGTGGGAAATGATCAGAGTTTGTTTACATTCAGAAACTTAGAAGGGTGAGTATGATGAAAAGGGAAATGCAAAGAACCAGAGCCACTGGAATTATAAAGTTGTCACTAAAATAGGCAAGGAAGATTTCAAAGGGGAAAATTCTGGAGCTGAGTTTGGGATATGAACTCTAAGAGTCCTATTATTACAAGAGTAATTATATCAACTGCATTGATGAGCACACAACTATGGAGTCATAGTTGTGTGGACAGACTTTCCTGTTTGTCATAGTTGTATGGACAAACTTTCCTATTTGTCCAGGTCAAACAGGAAATTGTGGGAATGTCAGTATAATTTAGCATGCATGGCATTTGAATTCCTTTTCTTAAGCTTGATCACTTGATCACTTGACATCCCGTTATTCATCGATTTGCTCAAGCAGGCCCCAGTAATATTTCCATTTGACCCTATCACGTGCCGGTGTAGCCCAATTGCATCTGGTTGCTTCAGGAATACAAAGAGCCTCAAACGAACTACAAGACACTGCTTCAAGAAATAAAAGAGGACACGAGGAAATGGAAACACATTCCCTGCTCCTGGAAGGCGAGAATTAACATTGTCAAGATGGTAATACTCCCTAGAGCTTTGTACAGATTCAATGCGGTTCCTATAAGGATTCCCATGACATTCTTTAAAGAAATTGACCAAACACTTCTGAAATTCGTATGGAATAACAAAGCCCCACGGATAGCTAAAGCAATCCTTGGGAAGAAGAAGATGGGAGGCATCACCTTTCCCAACCTCAAACTGTACTACAAAGCAGCAGTAATTAAAACAGCGTGGTACTGGAATAAAAACAGACCGGTGGACCTATGGAATAGAGTTGAGTATCCTGACACCCACCCTCAAAGATATGATCAGTTAATCTTTGATAAAGGTGCAAAGAGTCCAAACTGGAGTAAGGGAAAGCCTCTTCAACAAGTGGTGCTGGGAAAACTGGACAGCTACATGTAAAAAAATGAATTTGGACCTGTGTCTAACACCTTGCACAAAAATCAGATCAAAATGGATTAAAGATCTCAATGTCAGACCTGAATCCATAAAGTACATTGAAGAAAATATAGGAAAAACCCTCCACGACATCGATGCTAAAAGACACCTTCAAAGGTGAAACACCATTAACAAAGCAACTAGAAGAAAATATAAATATATGGGACTACATGAAACTGAAGAGCTTCTGCACCTCGAAAGAAACAGTGACCAAGATAGAAAAACAGTCGACAGAATGGGAAAGAATATTCACCCAATACCCATCTGATAAGGGGTTAATATCCAGGATATATCAGGCACTGGTACAGCTATATAAGAAAAAACAGCCAACCCCATTAGAAAATGGGGAGAGGGAGATGAACAGAAACTTTGACAAGGTAGAAATCCGAATGGCCAAAAGGCATATGAGAAAATGCTCATCATCACTAATCATCAGAGAGATGCAAATCAAAACAACAATGAGATATCACCTCACACCACAGAGAATGGCCCATATCCAAAAGGGTAAAAGCAACAAGTGCTGGCGTGGATGTGGGGAAAAGGGGACTCTCATACACTGTTGGTGGGAATGTCGACTTGTACAACCTTTCTGGAAAACAATATGGACATTCCCTCCAAAGACTAGAAATTGAGCTCCCCTTTGACCCAGCCATACCGCTCTTGGGAATATACCCTGGAAAGCCAAAAACACACAGCGGAAACACAATCTTCACTTTTATTTTCATAGCAGCACTATTCACAATAGCCAGAACCTGGAAACAACCAGTATGCCCGAGAACTGATGACTGGATAAAGAAACTGTGGTACATCTACACAATGGAATACTATGCAGCTGTCAGAAAAAATGAAGTTATGAAATTTTCCTATAAATGGATGGATATGGAAAGAATCATGTTGAGTGAAATTAGTCAGAAGGAAAGAGAGAGACATAGAATGGCGGCATTTATTTGCATGGCATAAATATACTAGGTGATCTTACCGAAAGTGGAAATTACCACAAGCATGTGGGAGTCAGAGGTTGGTTTAGATAGAGAAGGGAACATGTGTGAATAAATGTCTAAAGTTCTGATGCTAACATAGAACTGAGCATTAAATACAGACAAAAAAATGCAAATGATGGCTTCTAAGTGTACGTAGTACACTTAGAAGTGTACAATGTGTGGGGAGAAGGAGGAGAGAGAGAGGGAGAGGAGAGGAGATAAAGAACCTGCCATTTAGGCAGGATGTGGGAGGGGAGGGAATTGGGGACATGGGTGGTGGCTGGGGGGCACTGGTGGAGGGCGGGGGTGCTGGAACACTGTGTGATCGAAACCCCCCCAAGCGTGAACAGCATTGTAATTGTATATCTCACGGTGGTATAATAAAATGTTAAAAAATAATAATAATGTAAATAAAATTAAGATAATAGTTAAGATTAAGTAACTAATTTTAATGGTTAAAATTAAGATAATAATTAAGATAAAAGGAAAGATGCCTCTAGGAATACAATAAAAAAGAAAGATCCAAGAGTTGAAATATTGACCAGAAAGGGAAAAGTGGCCCGCGGATTTAAAGGACAGAGCTCAACAAGCCTGCAGCCCGGGTTAATCTCTGAGCTCCCTCCTTAGCTCCTGAGCTCACGCAAATCTACACGTTCAAGCACTTGGCTTTGAAGACTTGGAGTTATGCCAAAGGTCTACATTTCTGATTGCTGCTATTCATGGGTCAGAAAATTATGTTTTCCTGACTGCAGAGTCCACAAGAATCCCAACTCCCTTGCCATAGCCTATCTTCCTTGACTTCTTCAGTGCCACCCTCTTCACTCCTGTCTACTAGGTTGAGGGCCCTTGGAAGTGGGATCTTCTGAAGCCTCTGGGGTGCCACATCCCCTAAATACACAAAAAATGAGGTTTCCCTATTGGGAAACGAGATACATGCTGTCTTTTCCTTATTGATTTTGTAGGAGTCTTATGTATATGTTAGATATTAATCTCTTATTTGTTGTAGACATTGCCAATAATATCTTCTTCCACTCTGCCAGTTAACTATTAATTTTTTCTCAGGGCTTCCGTTATTGAACAGAAATAATCTACAGGAGTAAATATTATTATTATTATTATTATTATTATTATTTGCTTTTTTGGATCACACCAGGCAATGCTCGGGGTTTCTCCTGGCTCTGCACCAAGGAATTACTACTGGCAGTGCTCGGGGGACCATATGGGATGCCGGGGGATTGAACCCAGGCCGGCACGAGCGCCAGAGGGCAAGCAAAAAGCCCTACCCGCTGGACTATCGCTCCAGCCCAACACGAGTAAATATTATTTATTAGAAAAAAAAACAAAGAGCCTCAAACAACAAGTGGTGTTGGGAAAACTGGGCAGCGACATGTAAAAAAATAAATTTGAACTTCTGTCTAACACCATCAACAAAAATCAAATCAAAAAGGATTAAAGATCTTAATATCAGACTTGAATCTATAAAGTACATTGAAGGAAATATAGGAAAATATTTCTATATTCCTTCAATTCCACGACATTGAAACTAAAGGCATCTTCAAAGGTGAAACATCACTAACAAAGCAATTAGAAGACAAGATAAACATACGGGACTACATGAAACTAAAAAAGCTTCTGCACCTCAAAAGAAACAGTGACTAAGATACAAAGGCAGTCCACAGAATGGGAAAGAATATTCACCCAATACCCATCTGATAAGGGGTTAATATCCAGGATATATCAGGCACTGGTAGAACTTTACAAGAAGAAAACAAACAACCCCATCAAAAAAATGGGGAGAAGAAATGAACAGAAACTTCAGCAAGGAAGAAATTCGAATGGCAAAAAACATATGAAAAAATGCTCATCATCTCTAATCATCAGAGAGATGCAAATCAAAACAACAATGAGATACCACTTTACACCACAGAGACTGGCACATATTCAAAAGAGCAAGAACAACAAGTGCTGGCGTGGATGTGGAGGAAAAGGGGACACTCATCCATTGTTGGTGGGAATGCTGGCTGGTATAGCCTTTCTGGAAAACAATATGGACATTCCTCCAAAGACTAGAAATTGAACTCCTATTTGACCCAGCCATACCACTCCCTGGGAATCTACTCTGGGAAGCCAAAAATATGCAGTGGAAACACCATCCCCTACTTTTATGTTCATAGCAGCATTATTCACAATAGCCAGAATCTGGAAATAACCAGAGTGCCCGAGAATCAATGACTGTATAAAGAAGCTTTGGTACATCTACACAATGGAATACTATGCAGCTTTTAGAAAAAATGAAGTTATAAAATTTGCCTATAAATGGATGGACATGGAGATTATGTTGGGCGAAATTAGCCAGAAGGAGAGAGACAGATACAGAATGACTGCATTTATCTGCATGACATAAATATATATGTACATATTATGATACCAATATCCAAGGTCAAGTGAAACATATATCAGGAGATCTTGTCAAAGGTGGAAATTATCACAAACGTGTGGGAGTCAGAGGCTAGATAAGACAGAAAATGGAACAGTGTGCTAACAATTGTCGAGGGTACTAATACCAACCTAGAACTGAGCATTAAATAGAGGCCAAAAGATACCCATGACAACCCTTTAATGTATGTTCTGTAATCGGATTCATAGTCTGTAAGGGGAAGGAAAAGAGAAAGAGAGAGAAAGGGAAAGAAATAAAGAACCTGCCATGTAGGATGGCTGGGAGAGGGGGAGGGAACTGGGGACATTGGTGGTGGGAGATGGGCACTGGTGGAAGGATGGGTGCTGGAACACTGTATGACCAAAACCCAAATATGAACTTTTTAATTGTACATCTTTGTAATTGTAAAAAAAACTTAAAAAAATTAAAAAAAACCTAAACTTTCAAAAAACAAAAAGAAAACTGCTCTTTCAGGGTCTTGACAAAGAAGTCTGACCATCTTGTAGGTGGGTGGCCACGTGATCTTTTGATGTCCCGGTCTTTCTTAAGGTAAACCAATCAATATATGCTGTACCAAAATTGCATTTGGCTATACTTCAATGTCATCTTAAGAATAAAACAGGCTGGCGTGTAGGGCAGAGCGCATGCTCTGCATGTTTTAGGCTCTGAGTTCAAATCCTGAGCATGTCTGGGTATGGTTCAACAGACAAAGAAAATAATAAACTACTGATTTTTTTTTTTAAATTTCAGTAAATTATGATTTTTTCTTTGCAATTTTTAAATGAAATTACAGTCAATAAAGTTTGACAGACTCTCTTCTTAAGATTTAAATAATTTTCTTGAACATATATGTTCATTGATTTTCTTTCTCAGAGTGATTATTCCAAAATTCTCTTATCCTGAGTTCCTACAGAAATTGATATTTTAATTTGATGTATAATCCCAGTTTTCTTAATCTCCCTAATGATTAATGATTACAAGCATTTTATTCATATGCCTTTGGCCATTCTGATTTCTTTTTTTTTTTGGTTTTTGTTCAATTTCTTTCTCCCCCATTTTTTTGATGGGGTTGACTGTTTCCTTCTTATGAAGTTCTACAATGCCTGTTATATCATGGATATTAACCCCTTATCAGATGGGCATGGGTAAATATACTTTTCCTCTTCATGGTCTGTCTTTGCATCTTTGTCACCATTTCTTTTGAGGTGCAGAAGCTTTTAAGTTTTATATAGTCCCATATGTTTATCTTTGCTTCCAATTGCTTTGTTAGTGGTGTTTCATCTTTGAAGATGCCTTAAGCTTCAATGCCATGGAGTCTTTTCCTAAATTTTCTTAGATAAAATTTATGCGTGCAGGTCTGATATTGAGATCTTTAATTCATCACTTGATCACTTGATATCCTGTTATTCATCGATTTGCTCAAGTGGGTGCCAGTAACATTTCCATTTGACCCTATCACATGCCATTGTAGTCCAATGGCATCTGGTTGCTTCAGGAATACAAAGAGCCTCAAACTGTTTATTCAGGGTCTTGAGGAAGAAGTCTGACCATCTTGTAAGTGGGAGGCCACGTGATCTTCTGAAGTCCCGTGGGATCCAGCGTTAACAGCTCTAGTCCAGTGGTCATCTCCAAATCGCATTATATTTCCAGCCCATCTGATTTTAGATGCTTTGGCAAGTAAGACAGCGATGGAGGTAGGAACTTCGAATTCCTTCTCTTACTTGAGTGAGGCGTGATATTCCAAGCACAGCTCTTTTTTAAAATATTTTATTATACCACCTTGAGATATACAATTACAACGATGTTCGTGTTTGGAGGTTTTGGTCTCTTGATTCCTCTTTGGGAGACCTGAAAGCGTTCTCATCTTGCCTTTGTAGGGCCCAGGTCTCTGAGGTGTATGTTAATGCAGGAAGAATGGTGGAGTCAAAGATGTGCCGGAGCTGGAGGTTCTTTGTCCTTTAAGCTATTTCTTGGATGCTTTTGAAGGCATTCCATGCCACTCTTTTCCTCCTCTGCGCTTTCAGGTTTTAGATCATTCATCGTGTTGACTTCTTGACCTAGGTACACATAACTGCTGGATATGTGTACATATCAATGGATATGTTTGTTCCATTGAGAGTGAACGGAGCTTCTGGAACTAGTTTGTTTTTCATGAACATAGTTTTGTTGAGATTCAGCTGTAGACCTATCTTTCCTCATTCTCGGTCAAAGTTAGCCAGAGTTTGTGCTACTTGGCTAATGTTGGTGTAATTAGCCAAGTAATAATATTTCCAGCCCATCTGATTTTAGATGCTTTGGCAAAGGAGACAGCGTCCCCTACTCTGGAACAGCGATGGAAGTCGAACTCCGGATTCCTTCTGAGTGAGGCATGATATTCCAAGCATAGCTCTTTTTTTTTAAATATTTTATTATACCACCTCCACTTTGCTGATGACAGCAAAGTGGAGGTGGTGTAGCTGCCGACCGTCTGTCTATCTTCATTCCCATTCCTTCCCATTCTAATTGTCCCATGATGTTCTTGAGGGTGGTGCTGAAGAGCTTTGGTGAAATGGTATCACCCTGTCATACCCCTCTTTTGACATCAATGATCACTTCCTTGTAGAATGGTGAGATCCTGGTGGTGAATCCGTAATACAGCTCACGAAGGATCTCGATGTATTGGGTTTGAATACCCTGTTTGGCTAGGGCTTCAATGACCACTTCAGTCTCCACAGAATCAAAGCTTTCTTTTAAATCAATGAACATGAGACAGAGCAGCATCTTGAACTCCCTACAAACTCAGTGAGCTTGGTTACCATGTGGATATGGTTGACTGTGCTGAACCCTTTCTGGAAGCCAGGTTGCTCACATCATTGTCCTTCATCTAATGTTCTGCCAATCCTGTTCAGGATGACTTGAGTGAACAGCTTGTAGATGACTGACAACAGGCAGATGTGGTGATAGTTTCCAATGTCGTGGATGTCTCCCTTCTTGAACAGTAGAATTGTCCTGCTGGTTTTGCATTGTGAGGGTACCTTGCATTCAGACAGGTAATGCGTGAAGAGCCGAGTCAGTGTATTAATGAGTACTGATGGCAGATTCTTCAGGTGTTCGGGTCTGACTTTTGTCCTGGCCTGGTGCTGTTCCCTTCTTTACTGTCGAAATGGCATGTCAAATTTCAGAAGGGAGAACATTGGGAATGATATATACATCCTGCAGAATTTGGTATGTGGGCAGGTGGATGTGGCTATCAAATATATCTGAGTAGATGTCATATTTAAAGACTTCTTTAATTCATCTTGATCGATTTTTGTGCATAGTGTTAGAGGTCTAAGTTCATTTTTTACATATAGCTGCCCAGTTTTCCCAGCCCCTCTTGTTGAAGAGACTTTCCTTGCTCCACTTCATACTTTGTGCTCCTTTATCAAAGATTAAGTGATCATTTATTTGAGGTTGTGATCCACAATTGGATCTATTCAATAGGTCCACAGGTCTGCTTTTACTCCATTACCATGCTGTTTTAATTATTACCACTTTGAAGAGTCATTTTCAAAGCACGCAATTTAAGTAGAATGACTCCCTAGCTCTCTCAATCCACCAGTCACTACCACTGCCTGACACAAAGGGCTTCTTCGTTACTGTCATTCCCTTTCCATCCAGAATTGGCATTATTTAGGGAGCTGCATTTGCTACTACTCAGGCAAATAAAGGTATATTTTTACTTCCTGCATTATAATTGGCATAATCTGTACACATGAATATTTGTATTCATTACATATATGTCTGCCCCTATCTATGGAATATCCAGATAAAATAAACTGTGCCTTCTGACTACCAAAGTAAAGAATCATTACTGAGACAGACCATAATCAAAGCTCAGACTTTCTGAAGAAAGAGAAAAGATAAGTTGAGATGAAGGAAAGGCAAATGATCTGGAAGCATGAACCTCAGGAAAAACCTCATTTAGTCTGTGTTTGCGTTTGTCCATCTGTATGTGCACTCACATGGTAGAGTTTGATGTGTATAAATTACATATTTAAATCTCCATACTTTGCCAGAAGTACAAATGTAACAAAGTATTGATCTTGAAAAATATCCTACATTCTCCACAGTATACGTTGTGAAAATGCTTATGATCTTCTCTAGCTCTTCTTATGTGTTCATAAAGGATTTTTGTTGCTTCACAAGTCAATAAAACTCCAACCACAAGTCTTTATTTCATTTCAAGTTATCAGTTTCACTTGACAGCTCCACTAGAGATCACTGTGTCACAGCAAAATTGAACCCACCATTACTCTTCTAAAAATATTTACTCTTCACAAAATAATGACATAGGTATCAGCATCATCTGTAATACTTAACTGTATTTTAATTTTGGGCCTGAAATTTCTCTTACAAGGAGATGGTGTATCGCTTTTATTAAAAGAAATCAGAGTATCTAACATGACTCTTTATCACTTTCTGCAAGAATATTACAGTTTATGAAAGTTCAGGATGGCACTATAAATCCTTAAAATTAAAGAGTAGAAAGAGAAAGTGCAGAGGTGATAAAAAGAATAGTTAAAGGTGATACAGTTTCATTTCCTCTTCATCTCTGGAAGACATCTGGAAAACAAAAGTGAAGTTCAAGAATCAAGATAAGAAAAAATATTGTTTCAAATACAAATATAAACAAAACTTAAAATCTAGTATCAGTGAAGACTCTATATTAAATATCTAACTGATACTCAGAGAGGGAACTAGGAATATAACCCAGTGAGAGAGTGCATGCCTAATACCTAGGTACTCCCCAAAAATATTTTATCCCCTTGGAGGAAATTTTATATATCTAGCAATTTATTGGAATAGTTTCTCAAGAAACTGTTACATATGTGTATGTTTCTGTGAACATGTTATCTTTAATAAATAAAAACCAGCTTTCTTTTTTTTTTCTTTTTCTTTTTTTTTTTGGGGGGTCACACCCGGCAATGCTCAGGGGTTTCTCCTGCTCTGCACTCAGGGAATAACTCCTGGCAGTGCTCAGGGGACCATATGGGATGCCGAGGATCAAACCCGGCGCAAGCAGGCCGGGCGCGTGTGTAAGGCAAACACCCTACCCACTGGACTATCGCCTCCGCCCCAAAACCAGCTTTCTTTTGAAATTCAAATATCATTTCAATTTTACACAACTCTTTGTAGCAAGAAGGTGTAACTAAAATGGCTGTTATTCCATTTTTCAATACTTCTTTAAAAGAATCTAACTCTCAATGAAAGAATTGGTATTTCACAAATATCTTACTATCAAAAAACTGTTCATCCTAATTTGTGTGAACAAATAAAAGAGTCACTTCCCAAACTCAGAAACTTATATACGATGTAAGGAAAGTTTTCATTACTGGTTTTGCATTGACAATATTATGGACTAAAAAAAATAAATGACATCATTATGCTTATACTTAAACATTAGGTACATGCAGTAACATATCATGGGGGGTGGGAGAAGTGGTTTGAAAACTGGGAAATGGGAATAAGTTGTTGAAATTTTCAGACCTTTTCTCCTTATAAAAGAGAGAGAGAGGCAAACAGTTTAGTTACACTCACTATAACCTGAAAAAGAAATCCTGAGAAAACTGACAGAAACAAAATCAGACTAAAAAAGTCACTTTAATAACTGCAACTCCTACATACCTCAAATTTTCTTCCCTTTGTGATAAACTTTGTGGATAGAAAATGGGATAGAAAAGAACTGATGGTGCAAGACTATGAGAAAAATCCTGAAACATCTTAAGAAGAAATAAAACTATTTAGATTCATTTTGTTTGGTTACAGATGGATGTCTTGTAATCAATTTTTCTGTTACATCACTCCTCAACGACGAGTTCTATTTTAAATGGAAAAAAGTACCTACCATACTATATTGTTTTTTGGGTCCTTCTGATATCCCGTTAAATACAACAAAGCTTTTCATTTGCTAACCACTGATAAATATTTGCTTATGAATGCTTTTTTGTTAAGAATATGGTATAAGGCCAAAGGATATATAAAAATGCTCATCATCACTAATCATCAGAGAGATACAAATCAAAACAACAATGAGCTATCATCTCACACCACAGAGACTGGCACATATCTAAAAGGGCAAGAACAACCAGTGCTGGCAACGAATGTGGGGGAGAAAGGGACTCTCATCTGTTGTTGGTGGGAATGCAAAAGGGAATACAAAGGGAATGCAAAAGGGATACAGCCCTTTTTGGAAAACAATATGGACATTCCTCCATAAACTAGAAATTGAGCTCCCATTTGACCCAGAAATACCACTCCTGGAATATACCCTAGGAGGCCAAAAACACACAGCAGAAACACCATCTACATTTCTATGTTCATAGCAGCACTATTTACAATAGCTGGAATCTGGAAACAACCAGAGTGCCCAAGAACAGAAGACTGGATAAAGAAACTATGGTACATCTACACAATGGAATACTATGCAGTTGTTAGGAAACACAGTTATTAAATTTGCCTATAATGGATGGACATGGAGAGGATCATGCTGAGTGAAATTAACCAGGGGGAAAAGACAGATATGGCTGCATTTATTTCCAGGATATAAAAAAAATTAGTATGATACTAATTTCCAAGGCCAGGCAAAACATGGATCAGGAGGTCTTGTCAGTGGGTGGAATCTACTGCAAAATGTGTGTGGGAGTCAGAAGAGAGGAAAGACAGAGAAGGGAACAATGTGCTAACAATTATTGGAAATGATAATACCAACTTAGAACTGAGCATTTAATGTAGGCAAAGAGATATACATGATAACCTCTAAATGCATGTATGGCAAGCCACAGTATGTATGAGAGAGGGGAGGAGGGAGAGAGAGAGAGGAGAGAGAGAAAGAGGGAAGAGAGAGAAAGAGTTAAAAGAGAGAGAAAGAGAAAGAGAGAGGAGAGGCAAAGTGCCTGCCACAGAGGCAGGCCAAGAGAAGGAATCAGGGGACATTGGTGGTGGGAAATGGGCATGGTGAAGGGATGGAACAGCCTATGACTGAAACACAGCATAAATATCTTTGTAATTGTATATCTCACGGTGGTATAATAAAAAAATTTTAAAAAGAATATCGTATAATAGTTCTCAATATTCATTATCTCATAATAGTCATGTCTTTTTGTTATCCATTTTCTTTGATTGTGGGCTGGACTTGACTTGATTCTAGCATTCCGAAGATTAGTAGACAAAACAGAATGACTTCTTTCATGCTTGCTTCCTTTCACTCCTTCTCAGAGACCTTGATATAGGGTATTGTCCTCTAAAGTGGTCAGTATGGGGTACTAGAATGGACCCAGACACTGATAGTAGGCTCAGGTATGAACGGAAATCATTTTCTGTTTGCTTCCTTTAAGAAGGCAGATTTCCATGAGAGCCTCTAAGTTGTTGGTCTGTTTTGCTTTGTTTTGTTGTGTTGTGTTTTGTTATGTTATGTTTTGTTTTGTGAAAAGGGAACCTCTGATAGGGAAACAACAGCAGCAAGTTTGTTGTAAATGACTTTTCAGAAGCTTACATTCCAGGAGGAACTGATATCTCCAGCCAAGGGCCATCATGACAATGACAATGACAACAACCTTGTGAGTGAGACTGGAAGCAGATTTTTCGAGAGCCAGATCTCATAATGAATAAGAGCCTTAGCAAACACCTCGTGCAGTATTGTAAGGAGCTCTGAGTCAAAGGGCTCAAAGACAAATTTGTAATTTGAAACTATACACAAATTTATAATCCATAGAACTGCAAAATTATGTTTATCAATGGAACAAAATTATGTTTATCGTGGAACTGCAAAATTATGTTTATCAGTGGTAAGACGGTCTTACCAAAGGTGGAAATTACCGCAAACGTGTGGGAGTCAGAGGTTAGGTAAGACAGAGAAGGGAACATGTGTGAATAAATGTCAAAAGAGCTAATACCAACCTAGAACTGAGCATTAAATACAGGCAAAAAATGCACATGATGGCGCCTAAGTGTATGCAGTGCAACCCACAATGTGTAAGAGAAGGAAAAGGGAGAGAGGGAGAGAAAAAGAGATAAAGAACCTGCCATTTAGGCAGGCTCTGGGAGGGGGAGGGAACTGGGTACATTGGTGGTGGTAAATGGGCACCGGTGGAGGGCGGGGGTGCTAGAACACTATGTGACCGAAATCTCCAAACATAACAACATTGTAGTTGTATGTCTCACGGTGGTATAATAAAATATTTAAAAAAACTAAAAAAAATATTTTTATTGTTTTAAGTTTCTAAATTTTGAAGCAGTTTCACATAAGTACTAAATAATTAATTAGATAATTATTATGACAGCAAAACAATGAGGATCCCCAAAGAAAATAGTAAGAAACATAACAGTCAGCAATTTAACAAAATCAACATAAACTTCTTGTATTGGTTTGCTTGTGAAGCCTCTGAGGGGCTTCCCTTGACCAATGTTCATTACAACTATCACACACACACACCACATACACAACACACACACACTTCACTTAAAATGAACTATGAAGGTGTATTATCATATGTTTTGTCTTAAGTCATATACATGCCATTCTAAAGATCTACCTTAGAAGAATCAAATAAAGAATGAAGATGTTCTTGTATAAACTTAGCACATAGAATAATTACAAATATGACTTATCTATGAGCACAATATTTATAACTTAAATATACTAAACACAACTGCAAATATATAATGCAGCAGGTAAGGCAGGTGAAGCATAAGAATTACACACTGCAGACCCAGGTTTATCTCCAGAACCATATGATACCCTGACACCTCTTCGGGAGTCATCCCTGAGAACAAAGCCAGGAGTAAGCCCTGAGCCCTGAGTATGCCCTCCTGCCCATGCCCCTCTCCCAAAAAAATAGCTAAATGGCTGCTGCATTTTGTTGTCACAATCAGTCAAGGACTGGGTGCTTCAGCCTGAAACTCTCCTTGGAGAAGGAGGTAGAAATATTGTCAACATTTAGAAGCAAAATCTTTGCATTAGTTCCTCTACTAATGTACACAAGCCAGTATGTCAAAAGAGAGGAAAATATTAGGATTTTGTAGAAGCTAGCCTTTGGAAAAAGAAGAGCATATTTAGGAGACAGCACATAAAATCAAAATATTTAATAAGTTCTATGAAAGGAGAGGGGGGGAAAAAGGAACATCTGGATTTCTTATTAAGGCCAACATGCTCAGAGAAACTGGAAATTCTCTGACGATTTCTGCTTGTATAAGCCAGAGAGGTTTTTGTTTTGATCTGTTTTTTAAAGTTCACTGCCTTATACTTCACCCATCTGGGACACTGTCTGGTGCCTATGTGCAGTACTGCTTTCCAAAATAAATGGTAATTCTTTTCTCCAGATTTCATTAACCTTGTATGTATGAAAACCATCAAAGTAAAAGATGGGTGTATAGATGACAGCACCTAGAAATTCAACATAGATCTATTGCAGGAAAAAAAACAGCATTGCAGAATTAGGCCCTGGTACAGAGATCCAGAAGACACTGGTCAAATGATTGTGAACTAGGTATTCTTTCTCGGAGGACTAGTTCAAAATGAGCAGCAAGCCCAAGGTCCCAAAAAGACATTTACACTCTTGCTTATTGCACCTCTATTCAGAATAGTCAAGATCTGGAGACAATCCATGAGTTCAAGAACGGTTGTTTGTATTAAGAAATTGTGGCGTAAGGAAAAGTAAAATCTGGGATGGACAAATTATTCAGCAGATT